>SJYW01049800.1:187742-223016 GCA_006410735.1 Raphicerus campestris
GGGTTGTCCTGGGTCTGCTGTTATATAGCTTCCTGGCCTTGACAAGCTACTACTCCCCTCCAGTACTCAATTTTTATAAATAGTTGAGTCTGGACTTTGTGAATTTCAAAACACTTTTAGCAATGCTACTTTTTTTTTTTTTCAAATGAGTGCTCCAGCTAACCCTTAATATGTGTAGCAGATTTTAAAACCATAGAGCTTCTCATGTTGGACAGGGGTGAGTAGGGGGGTCCCCCAGGGCCATCCCCTTGGCCTCTCTCCCTCAGGAAGACTCCACAGAAATGGGGCACGGTTTGAAAACCACTGAGTTATGGAACCAGTAAGGACCCTTCCAGATGTAATGCCCCAGGACTCTATGGCTCACATATCCTAACATCCTTCCTATAAAGGGAGAGATGATTTTCTCATGCTGCAAACTAGGACACTGAGGACTAGAATGGTTAAGGGTATTCTCCAGGAAACGCTTGGGCTCCTGATTCACAGCCCAGAGTGCATTCTGCCAAGACAGCTGACACTCGGGCACATCAGCACCTGGGCCTCTGGGAAAGGGAGCCAGACACTCAAACCCTTGCTGCCTTCTCACCTGCTGGATACAGGCAAGCAAGGAGATGCTTCCACAGGTCCTTGCCACAGCTCCCTGCAAACCCATCCCGGCCAGCTCCAGCTGCAAAGACACGTGTTCTTTTTACTGAGGCCCAGCAGGCTGATGACCTGCCGCCTTCCTCCCCACAGGTGCGTCGCCTGGATCATGAGGTCATCCCTCTGCTGGCTCCTCACACTTCTCCTCATCTTGGCCTCAGCAGCCCAAGGCCAGCCAACAAGACGACCGAGACCCAGACCGAGGCCCCGGCCCAGACCCAGACTCAGGCCCACACCCAGCTTTCCGCAGCCCGATGAGCCCGCGGAGCCTACAGACCTGCCTCCCCCGCTGCCCCCAGGGCCCCCGTCAGTCTTTCCTGACTGTCCCCGGGAGTGCTACTGCCCCCCTGACTTCCCGTCTGCCCTCTACTGTGACAGCCGCAACCTCCGAAAGGTCCCTGTCATCCCGTCCCGCATCCATTACCTCTATCTCCAGAACAACTTCATCACTGAGCTCCCAGTGGAGTCCTTCAAGAACGCCACGGGCCTGAGGTGGATCAACCTGGACAACAACCGGATTCGAAAGGTGGACCAGAGGGTGCTGGAGAAACTCCCCAGCCTGGTGTTCCTCTACATGGAGAAGAACCAGCTCGAAGAGGTGCCGGCAGCCCTGCCCCGGAACTTGGAGCAGCTGAGGCTGAGTCAGAACCAGATCTCCAGGATCCCGCCCGGGGTCTTCAGCAAGCTGGAGAACCTGCTGCTGCTGGACCTGCAGCACAACAAACTGAGCGATGGCGTCTTCAAGCCCGACACCTTTCAGGGCCTCAAGAACCTCATGCAGCTCAACCTGGCCCACAACACCTTGAGGAAGATGCCCCCCAAGGTGCCCTCTGCCATCCACCAGCTCTACCTGGACAGCAACAGAATCGAGGCCATCCCCAGTGGGTACTTCAAGGGCTTCCCCAACCTGGCCTTCATCCGCCTCAACTACAACCAGCTCTCAGACCGAGGCCTCCCCAAGAACTCGTTCAACATCTCCAACCTGCTGGTGTTGCACCTGTCGCACAACAGGATCAGCAGCGTGCCTGCCATCAACAACCGGCTGGAGCACCTGTACCTCAACAACAACAGCATCGAGAGTGAGTGTGGGGCCCGGGGCGGTGCAGGGGGTGGCCGGCTCTCCCTGCTCAGCACTCTCACGGGGGCCTCGTGCCTGAGCACGCAGAAGCACCCAGTCTGGCACAGTCTTCAAACCTTGGTCTTTCCACATGCAGCCCACATGACCTTCAAAGAACATCCGACCTCTCTGGGATATCTCCTCATCTATAAAATGGCACAAAATGTTTATGAAGATTTACTAGTTTAGTATGGATAAAGTGCCCAGAATACCATGCTTGGGGGGTAACTGTTTTTCTTCCTCCAGCCCTTCTCACCAGGCCCTGCTCCTTTGTCCTCCAGACCTGTAGGTAAGGGAGACATGAAATACAGTTCTGGACATTCTCCTAAAGAATGGTGACATTTAAATGCTGACTCTGGAATGTCCTGGAGAAGGCAATGACCCCACTCCAGTACTCTTGCCTGGAAAATCCCATGGACAGAGGAGCCTGGTACGCTGCAGACCATGGGATCGCAAAGAGTTGGACACAACTGAGCGACTCCACTTTCACTTTCATGCACTGGAGAAGGAAATGGCAACCCACTCCAATGTTCTTGCCTGGAAAATCTCAGGGATGGGGGATGCTGGTGGGCTGCCATCTATGGGGTCGCACAGAGTCAGACACGACTGAAGCAACTTAGCAGCAGCAGCAGCAACTGGAATGTCCTGGATCTGTCCACTGCAGCTGTGAGAAAATGGGCTTCTTCCCAAGCCTGAGCCTAGGTTTTAAAGAGTCTGTAAAAACATACAGAGAGGCAGTTCTGTGTATATTGTGAGTGGCTGGTGGTTTAGTCGCTAAGTCATGTCCGACTCTTTGTGGCCCAGTGGACTGTAGCCTGCCAAGCTCCTCTGTCCATGGGATTTTCCAGCAAGAATGGTGGTGTGGGTTGCCATTTCCTTCTCCAGGGGATCTTCTCCATCCAGGGATTGAACCTGGGTCTCCTGCATCGCAGGCAAACTCTTTTACCAACTGAGACACCAGGGAAGCCCCACGCTAAGAGCATATGACTGGAAAAGACGTGGCAGTCAGGAGAATATGTCTGTATGTGGATGGTTTCTGAATCTATCTGGAAGGCTGAAAGATTTGGTCATAAAAGTCAGTGCACTCAACACAGAATTTGCCCAAGCGAACTTTACAGGGTCCCGGGCTTTGGATAAAAATTGTAGGTCAGAAAAAAGACTAGAAGTGACAGTTTTGCCCAATCAAAAACATCAGATCTGAGTAAAGCATCAGTAGAACAACTTGAAAACAAAAGCGAGAGTATTCTTTGGCCCCTGGACAAGATCAGGCTACATCCACAAGACAAATGCAGCAGCTGTGGGAATGGAGACCAAGGAGAAAGAGAAGCACTCCTAAAATGATATTAGGAATCCTTAGCTTTCAAGCCAAAGGATGAGAGGGAGATTTTTGAATTTCTATAATCTCTAAACAAGTGGATGATAGAACAGGCTTATTCACTCATCTGAGATAATTACACAAAGGTAGGGGAAGTCTTCTTAAATCTTGCAAGAAAGAAATTCAAGAAAAGGCAAAACTGTCTAATTTTACCTTCCAGTTAGCAAACTGATGGAACACATTACTCCCACAAGGCTGTATAAGCCAAAAATCTAGACAGAAAGGATACCTTGATTAATAAATGGTTGACAAGTTTCGACCAGATTGTGGATAAAAACAGGCTGTGGCGGGAGGGGGCGGTGATCCAGCCTTCTGAGGTTGAAGACAGAAAGATTCCACCCACTCTCACCATTTCACAGATTTCAGAACAGCGTATCAGGGGGGTAAAGTCGAAAGTCACAAAGGTCATAGGAAGAAAATTCATCTATGTCAGGGCTCTTTCTGTTGCTCCAACGCTGAAGAGAGAAAAAAGCAGAGAGAGGGAAGAGGAGGAAGGAGATGAAAAGCAACCAACCACCACCCACAGAAGCTAAAAGAAGCAAGGCTTCATTTAGAAGAAGGCATACCAAAAAGGTGAAGGGGAAAACGGAAACTCAGGTTCCATTTGAAAATCTACCTCCATTTGCCCATCTCTCCTCTTTCTTGCTCACTTTCCCCAGAGTCAGTCATCACTCCAGAATCAACGGCTCCATCATGTCCTGGGCCCTGTGCCCCTCCCTGGTGCCCTTCCTCTTCCTGTCATCCCTAATTCAGTTAACCTAGCCATCTTCTGCCCACCCTCAAGCCTCATATCCCGTTTACAGGAGCACCTCCAGGGTAATTCATCCACTGCAGGCTTCAGATCTTGCTTCCCTCCACTGTTTCTCCGCATGCAGCCAGATTCATCTTTCTACAGTATAAATCTGATCATAGGGCCCTTCCAGATTTAGTCCCCCCTCCCCCGGGACACCAGTTCATATATCCCGTCCCTCTCATAGCAGCAGTCCTGCTCAGTGACATTCCTCAGACTAGAAACCAGAGACCCCGTCCTTAGTAGAACATCTGAAAGTCTCCTATAACTGGTGGCCACAATGGGAGCCTCTCCAGTTTACTCTGCTTAGTACATCACGTTGTATTATCTACTGGTTCCAAACTCTGCCATGAGCTTTTTGCCCTCCACAACATCATTCAAATAGGTCACAGCATCAGAACACCATCCCCAGGTCTCTACACGTTAATCCTATCTTTGAAGGGTCAGCTCAAAGTTCACTTTCTACATGACTCTTTAGAGTGAGTTTTCAATAACAATTGTTGATCAGTTCCAATTCAGTTCATTTTACCAATGGGTAAATGGTCGCATGTTCCCAAGAACTGGTGAACCCACTCCCTGCCCACCTCTCCTGCTGACTTCTCCCTTTCTTTCTCCACAGAAATCAACGGAACCCAAATTTGCCCCAACAATCTAGTCGCCTTCCATGACTTCTCCTCGGATCTGGAGCACGTGCCGCACCTCCGCTACCTGCGGCTGGATGGGAACTACCTGAAGCCGCCCATCCCGCTGGACCTCATGATGTGCTTCCGCCTGCTGCAGTCCGTGGTCATCTAGGGCCGCCTGTGCCCCTGGAGCTCCTCCGGCCACACTGAGTGTGGAGGCCAGGCGCCCGTGCCCACAGTTTGTCTGCTCTGTCTCCTTTTCTTGCTCCCAGCTCTGCCCTTCTTATCCCACCTTCCCGAGTCAGGGACAAGCCACATAATCTGCTGCCCCTGCAGCTTCTAGAACAAGATTTCCAAAGGCTTGATTTGGTCCACCCAGTTCAAAGACACCCGCTGTGCATCCCAGCTTCTGGTCCCAGAAGCATAGGTGTGTGTCTACAGACATCCCACTCTCTTCCTCCCTCATCACCCCTGGGTTAGCCTGCGCCACGGACTGAAATCTGGTTCTCGTCCTGGCCAAAGCAAGCAGAGTATGATCAGGGGCAGCCTAGATGTGAAGTTTGGAAAGTCCTTCTGGAAACTTCTCAATTGTGGGTAGCTCTGACCCAAACAGACTGAGGAACTCAGGTCTCCTGGGTCAAGGATCCCATCTTCCAAAACTGCTGCTGCCCTGCCCCATTCACGGGCACCAGATGGGCACCTGCTGTCTGCCAGCCTGGGTTCTGAAAAGGAGGTGCAAGGGAAGGGCTGAAGAAGGGCGCAGGCTCAGAGAGGGGCACAGGGACCCGCTGCTCCTTCATAGCGTGAGATGGGCCCCTTCTCGGCACGCAGCCTCCTGGCTGAGCCTCTGTGCCAACAGTAAGGGCAGGGAGGAGCATTCCAGGACGAGAGTGGCCCAAACACCCAGGAGCCAGCCAGTGGGAGAGGCTGGGGGTCAGAGTCCAGGATGGGCCGTGTGGGTGTGGATGGCTGCTTGGCCGCTGGACCAGAGGCCCAACGCCTGAGGAGCAGCAACAAAGGGAGGGTACAGAGCCAGAAACCCCACCCTGCCGTGCGCTCTCTGCCCTTCCCTTGCTGGGGAGCGGCTCCTGAGAAACTGCTCGAGAAGGAGCTGAGAGCCAGAAATCTCCCAGAGCCCTCTCCTGCTTGTACGGCGGCCTCCCCTCTCAGCCAGGCACAGCAGTGACATCTGGTGGCCGATACTGCCCACAGCCGGCCCCTGCATCCTCCTCATCTTTCTGGGGTGATTTGCCAAGGTCAGGAGCTGGCCTCAAGTTCCCACTTGAAAAGCTGTGGGCAACACGCATGGTCTCTGTCCTCTGGGGTCTATAGGGCACTCAGGTATAGAGGCACCAAGATAGGGGACGTGGTTCCCATATGAGTGAACCCAAGAGAAAAACTTCAGGAACCCAGAAGACAATATGGCTTGTTCCCCTCTGCCCTCTCACTTTGTGGGTCCCTTCTGCTCTCTGCTTTCAGGTAGCTACTAAGGAGGTAGCTACAGTACCCCTCCAAGGACCCTCTGGAGTTCATGTTCCCTATGCAGCTCCACCCTTTAGACCAGCACGAGTCCTAAATATCATCTCCTTCCTTCGCAATAATTTATTCCCTGTATGGACTGTCCTTCCCCCAAAGTTTTCACATACACTGCCCCCCAATCAGGCCCAGGGAAGCAGTGTGTGAAAGGCCTCTAAGGGAAGCCCGAGTCCCCCAGAGCCGACTGACCTTCATCTCCCCTTTCCTCCCTCGAGTGGGTGGAGATGCCCACCCCCCAACAGCACCCAAGTGTACGTTGGTGGGACTGGGCGGGGTGTGTCCTAGAAATGAGTAGGACACAGTGCCCACTCTCAAGTTAGGTTGAGAAAAGTTCCAGAGATATTTATGAAATTGGATTAAGCTAGCTCCCCAACTTTAAGAAATCTCCATTTTATTCTAATTTTCCTCTTTTGCTAATTTACAGAAAACAGGCCCGTTTCATCAAGTTCCTCCCCATGTTCCCATTCAACTGCTTCATTCTTTGCAGCTGCAGCTGGTTTTTCCAAAGCCCTTGCTTAAAGTCAAGATAGACTGTAGCCAAGGAGCTACGGCTTGGATAAGCCCCCCTTGTGTATCTTACTCCCTCCTTGCACCGTCAGCCCCTCTGGTAATGAGCACAGCGCCTAGGACTCCTCAGGGAGGAGGGGTCATTCTCTTGCTCCTGCAAACCTGAACTGTTTTCTTTCAGCAGCAACAAAATAACCATCATCCCAGTGCCCTGTCTAGAATATGCCGGCTTCCTCTATAGCTCCCTGCAGCTGTAAACCAGAGGAAATTGAGTTGGCCATATAGTTCCCCCCACCACACACACACAATGCGCTGGTTTCCCCTGGATTTAAGGAGGCCGCCTCCTCCATATCACAACTTCGTTCTCTCAATGCTGTTGGCATAGGCACATACAGGTGTGTAAGTAGGTGTGTAAGTAGGTATGTATGTGTGCCCTGTACCTACATCTATTCTTTCTTGAAGATCATGACAACTTTGTGAAACAACTTTCACATTCCATCATGCTTCACGGCAGAGAAAATAAAGTGATATGAAAAATATCCTGCTTGAATTTGACAATGTAAACAGGTGAGGACAGTACCTTAAATTCATCTTGCCATCCTTTCCCCCTGCCTCCAACCTTACTACCTCTGAGAAGACTGGTAGAGATAGGATCCTGCTGCTGCTGCTGCTGCTGCTAAGTCACCTTAGTCATGTCCGACTCTGTGTGACCCCATAGACGGCAGCCCACCAGGCTCCCCCGTCCCTGGGATTCTCCAGGCAAGAACACTGTTCTTAGAAACTCTAGGGAAATGATTCTAAAACCTTTTCTTGGTGAACTTCCCCCATTCCTAAAGTCAGATAAAAAAAATCTGGCAGCTACATGTGAAGCCCCAAACTCCAAGTTCTTTTCAACCCATAGATACTACTAGATGGTTGAGGGTCTCCCAAATGCTCAGTACTAAGACAGATGCAGAAAGACACAGACCAGACTCCACTGCTAACCAGACAAAACTTACAGACTAGTTGAGGACCGGTAGTGTAAGATGCACAGAACAATGTGGCAGAGGAATACTGAGCGCAGTGAGCAAAGGGCCAACCACTCCATCTGGAATGGTCTATAGGCCATGCAGATATGCACAGAGGGGCAAGGTCAGGATGCCCTGGAATCTCTCTTCAGGTGGAAGGTTTGTTTAAGAAACAACCTGGTAATCCTTCCGGAGTACAACACCTTCTTTTGGATAAAAAGCTGCCGGATACTGTCCCACTCCTTCCTTGCCTCCTAAATTTTTGCCTCAGTTCAATTCAGCAAGTGTTCAGTGTATATCAACCATGTGCAAGGTTTCCAGCTAAGAATTCAAGGACAGGTAATATATACCCCCTTGCCCTTGAGGAAATCATAAAGGGAAAGTCCATGAATTAGTAATTGTGTGTCTTAAGTGTCTGCAGTGATGCTGGGTACAAAAAGCATTGTGGAGAAGGTCTCTCCTTCTGCCTGGGAGAAACCAGAATGGTTCCTATCATTTGCACTGGATCTTAAAATTTGAATCAAATTTTGCCAGGTGGGAGAAGGAGGAAAAAGCACACAAGCAGGAAAGAAGACAACCAGCTTGAGAAAAAGATCAAAGACATGGAGTCAACTGTGTGTGTGTGTGTGTGTGTGTGTGTGTGTGTGTGTGTCTGAGAGAAGAAGGGAAATGATTTGCAGTTATGGATTTATGTGACTACAAGCCCTCGGCAGGAAATAGAACCCCCAAACAGCAGGGGAGTTCTTGAAACTGTCACCTCTGCCTCTTTCTCTCCCATGAACAAGGAAGCAATGGGGTCACCCTGTCCCAGACCTCTGTCCCCAGGGCCTGCCACCTCCACTCCATCATCACGCCTCCTGCTCCTCCTAACGAGGCTCGGATTAGAGCAGCTCTCCAGGGCTGAGCTGCCTGGAACAACAGTAGGGTGGTTAGACGGTTCCCACACATATATCACTCACACACACACACACACACACACACACACACTGTGGACCCTCACACACTCACACACACACACACACCATGGACCCTCCCTGAAATTCACGGTAACCAGAAAGCTGTCGGGTGTGTTTGTGAAGCCGAGAGTAGAAGGGGTTGAGGGTCTAGAACTTGAAGCCTGAAGCGGATCACCCGGGACCAGGGGAGCAGGGAACTGACACATGCGCGGCCGGACCAGAAGCAGCGAGAGCGAGAAGGGGCGCGGGCTTGCGGGGGCCACAGCCGCAGACCCGCGAGCAGAAGTGCTGGGGTGCGGCCCAGGGGAGCGGGGGCAGACTGCAGGGGAGATGAAGGAGCAGCCACACCGCTTTCTTCTCAGGGAACACGCGGTGCGGCGGTGGGGGTGACGCCCGGCTGAGTGGGGTGGGCCGGGGGATCTGAACGCGGAGCCTCGGCTGTGCAGAAGGTTGAGGACGGCCCACCGCATGCGCCGCCCGCTGCCTGGGCACCTCCCTGGCTCCGGGTCCATCTCTCCACCAGCAGAGCTCTCCGTGTCTCTCCTCGTGCGGGGCCTGCCGGGGGATCCGGAACAGGTTTCGCTCTGGAGACAAGGTTCCTGGGCTGGGAAAGCCCCTCCATTCCAGCTGGTGCCCAGGAACACCACAAGCCAGGCTCTGGCCCTTGGGCCAGGCTATTAGCTCTGCCCCTTCAGGTCTTGTGCCAGGGCAGAGATGAGTTCTGCCAGGGCCATCTGTTCTGAGGGCACAGAGATGTATGGCCTCAGGACTTCTAGGGTGAGGCAAAGAAGACAGCTGCTGCTGCTGCTGCTGCTGCTGCTAAGTCACTTCAGTCATGTCCGACTCTGCAACCCCATAGACCACAGCCCACCAGGCTCCTCTGTCCCTGGGATTCTCCAGGCAAGAATACTGGAGTGGGTTGACATTTCCTTTTCCAAAAGAAGGCAGGGGTCATATGAATTAAGGATTTAGGACCTGATGCTGGCTCTGTGTGATCTTGGGCAAGTCACCTCTCTTTGCTGGGCCTCTGATTCTCCACCTGTACTATAAAAGATTTGGATTAAATGATCCTAAACTTATTACTTTGCCAACAAAGGTCTGTCTAGTCAAGGCTATGGTTTTTCCAGTGGTCAGGTATGGGTGTGACAGTCGGACTGTGAAGAAGGCTGAGCACCGTAGAATTGATGCTTTTGAACTGTGGTGTTGGGGAAGACTCCTGAGAGTCCCTTGGACTGCAAGGAGATTCAACCAGTCCATCCTAAATGAATGTTCATTTAGGATGTCCTGGGTGTTCATTGGAGGGACTGATGATGCTGAAGCTGAAACTCCAATATTTTGGCCACCTCATGTGAAGAGTTGACTCATTGGAAAAGACCCTGATGCTGGGAGGGATTGGGGGCAGGAGGAGAAGGGGACGACAGAGGATGAGATGGCTGGATGGTATCATCACCGACTTGAGGGACATGAGTGTGAGTGTACTCCGGGAGTTGGTGATGGACAGGGAGGCCTGGCATGCTGTGATTCATGGGGTCACAAAGAGTTGGACACGACTGAGCAACTGAACTGAACTGAATGATTAATTAATGATCCTGAGACCCATGCAGCTGGGTTTTAGTACGTGCTTAGGGGGAAGAAGCAGAGAGGAGGAGCATCATCTAAGAACCTGGGCAAACCATGTATAAAGGCCAGCAGAATCGGGAGGAGGGTGTCTGAGCTCCTTCCTACCTCCTTCAGCAGGGACTTGCCAAAGGCGTCAGGGAAAGAAGAGTCTCTCCCAAGAAGTGCATCTTTGGTAAGGACCCCGGAGTGGGGAGATTCTCCTCAGACAACTGAGGACCCCACACGATGCTTTCTGGTGTTTATGATCAGGAAATGCTTTTCTGAGGCCCATTCTTGTAGGTCCGGAGAGTTTCCTGTATCTTCCTCTCCATCGTTGTCGGAGAGCTTGAAGCTGGCTTTCAAATTCTACTGCATCCCCTGTTCATCTCCTCTTTGAATCTCTCTCCCTGTGGTGATTTTTGTGCACTTATAGTCCCCTATTAGAGGTCCAGGTGGCAGGTAGTGGTGCTGGTCAGAGTGCCTCAGGAGAGCCTCTGAATCTTTGGATTCCATCTCTGAAACCAAAGCCGCGCCACTCTCAGGCTGAAGAAAGCGGGAAAGGTGAGCTCTCTGTCCCTCCACAAAGCCCCATGGCTGCCTTCTCTTCTTGGAGAGCGCAGGATCTGAGGGGTGGGTGTCCCCTGCAGGGGTGGTAGCCACCTGCCCCCTCAGAGAGAGTGGGCCAGAAAAAGAGACAGACAGCAGACAGAGAGAGGAAAGGATGAGGTGGGAGGTGGGAGGGGTCCACGTGGGCCTGGGAAGGGAGGGCTGGGGAGAGGGAGAGAGAGTCTTTCCAACCAAACAGAGGGGTGATGTGAGCGACCCGCTGAGGAAAAGGGAGAAGAAACGGCTGGACGTCAGGAAAGAGAGAAGTCATTGGCTTGACTCGCTCCCCGCCCTCCCCAGGCAACCTTCTACGCAGGCCCCTCAGAGGGTCATAACTTCCCGGGCAGAGTTCCCGGCTCTCTGGAAGCTGTGAGGCTCCATTTGGAACCCAGAGTCTACAGGGTAAGGTTGTGGGCTTTGATAATTTGGTGTGCAAGTAAGGGCGAGTACGGGCGGAGGGGAGCACCGGGTGCAGTGGGGTGGGGTGTTGGCGTTGAGGTTGGAGGGTGGCAGTAACTCATCTCAGGGCTTTCTTCTTGAAGATTATTTTGATTATATAATTTGGTTTGGAGTAATGTATGGGAGGTAAGTTGAAGAGACAGCTCTTGCTACGGATGGGGGCTTACCCCCTTGCCCAGCAGAAATTAAGAAAGAGGGAAAGTGCTCACTTTAGCAGCATATATATATATGTGCTACACACACACACACACACTTTATCAGTGTAATTATGACTGATTCGAGTTGTATGGCAGAAACCAACACAACACTGTAAGGCAATTATCATCCGATTAAAAAATTAAAAAATAAAATTGGGGTGATACAGAAGATTAGCATGGTCCTTGCACAAGGGTAATATGCAAATTCATGAAGCATTCCATATTTTTTATAACTGAATCACTTTGCTATACACCAAAGATTGGCCCAACACTGTAAATCAGCTATAGTTCAATTTGCGTGCAGCTGACTTTGGGGAAAGATGCATTAACAGAAATACACCAGGTACTTCACAACCACACGACACACATTCCCTGACCCATCTGTGCATATGTGGATGAACATGCATGAACATTTGAACTCATCTGTACAGAGATATCTATGGAACTTTCTGGGTGTGTACAACCATACACAAAGAGTTCTTTTGTTTCTGTAAACTTTTGTTTCTAAAAAGCTGCATTCATAAATATATTTTTAAACTAACATTCTTTTCTGTAATCGGTTCTAACTGGAATCAATTTTTAAGCCTATGTTCCCTAAATGGATTAGGCATTCCTGGAACTAGGCTTGCCGTATTTATTTCTGTGCCCCCAGAGACAAATCCAGGGCCTGGGACTATTAAGATAGCTCATAAATATTTGTCAGGCAAAGGCACAAGTGAATGAATGATCTTAAAAACCACAGGTTTCCTTAATGGTGAAGTTTCTCTAAATCTAGTGTAGGGGGTAATAGTTGTACTCTGAATGGGTGACTGTATAAGAGAGCACATCTGTGTATGCCTAGTTAGTAGGGAGTTATGTAGACGAGGGGACACGCATGAGTGTGTGTGTTGAGATGAGTAAATGAGATTTTGCCAGGTGTGTGCATATTCCTGCACGCATGAATGAGTATCAGTGTGTGGACGAGACTGAAGCAGGGGCCGACAGGAGACATCCCCTGAGATGCAGCCCCAGTGTGGAGGGAGCCTGAACTTGCAATGAAGACACTAAGTGTGACGAACAGCTTAAGGGTCTGCAAGCATAGGGGTGGGAAGTGGGATGAGCCTGTGAGCTGTTCCCCCAGGACTGGATGCCTTAGTGATTCAGCTCCATTCTCATTCCATTCCCCACCCGCCAGGACCCCCATGAAGCTCCTGGCCTTCCTGAGCCTTCTGATCCTGATGCTGCAGGAAGCAGGGACAGCATCTCTCTCAAAGGAGGAGAGGGGAGAAGACCAGCCGTACGGGGAAGGCGACTCTTATGCCATTCTGCGTCTGGGGGACTATGTCCTGAGCCTGGACAACTACGATGAGGTCATCGATCCAAGCAACTATGATGAGCTCACAGACTACGGGAACCAGCTCCCCCAGGTGAGGGCCGTGTAGCACACTCACTGCGTTCCCTGAAAGACACTGGGAACCAGAGGCCTGGTCCCTCTCTACCTCGTAATCGGCTGTCTCAAGCCTCCATCTTTCTCTGGGAAGTGAAATTCTTGTTCCTCCACAGGAAACTGTCACATAATGCTAAGAAAGAAGACACAAAACTTCAAATTTGTAGCAAAAATTGTGAGCCTTCCCTTAGAAGTCACACATCCCTCCCTCCCTCGGCCTTCAAGTGAGACCATAAAAGTATATCTCACTGGAACATCAGCAGTGTCCTCACATTCTCCTAGCAAAAAGGAGTGCCACAGCCTGTCCTAGACTGCCTTCAGTTCAGAAGTCCATTCCTCAGCCCTGCCTGCCTTCACAGGGGCTGCCGTGAAGACCGCACTCTTGTGCTGTGTGAGCCTGATCCCCAGGCAAAGGAAGGTCCNCCCAGAGTCTACAGGGTAAGGTTGTGGGCTTTGATAATTTGGTGTGCAAGTAAGGGCGAGTACGGGCGGAGGGGAGCACCGGGTGCAGTGGGGTGGGGTGTTGGCGTTGAGGTTGGAGGGTGGCAGTAACTCATCTCAGGGCTTTCTTCTTGAAGATTATTTTGATTATATAATTTGGTTTGGAGTAATGTATGGGAGGTAAGTTGAAGAGACAGCTCTTGCTACGGATGGGGGCTTACCCCCTTGCCCAGCAGAAATTAAGAAAGAGGGAAAGTGCTCACTTTAGCAGCATATATATATATGTGCTACACACACACACACACACTTTATCAGTGTAATTATGACTGATTCGAGTTGTATGGCAGAAACCAACACAACACTGTAAGGCAATTATCATCCGATTAAAAAATTAAAAAATAAAATTGGGGTGATACAGAAGATTAGCATGGTCCTTGCACAAGGGTAATATGCAAATTCATGAAGCATTCCATATTTTTTATAACTGAATCACTTTGCTATACACCAAAGATTGGCCCAACACTGTAAATCAGCTATAGTTCAATTTGCGTGCAGCTGACTTTGGGGAAAGATGCATTAACAGAAATACACCAGGTACTTCACAACCACACGACACACATTCCCTGACCCATCTGTGCATATGTGGATGAACATGCATGAACATTTGAACTCATCTGTACAGAGATATCTATGGAACTTTCTGGGTGTGTACAACCATACACAAAGAGTTCTTTTGTTTCTGTAAACTTTTGTTTCTAAAAAGCTGCATTCATAAATATATTTTTAAACTAACATTCTTTTCTGTAATCGGTTCTAACTGGAATCAATTTTTAAGCCTATGTTCCCTAAATGGATTAGGCATTCCTGGAACTAGGCTTGCCGTATTTATTTCTGTGCCCCCAGAGACAAATCCAGGGCCTGGGACTATTAAGATAGCTCATAAATATTTGTCAGGCAAAGGCACAAGTGAATGAATGATCTTAAAAACCACAGGTTTCCTTAATGGTGAAGTTTCTCTAAATCTAGTGTAGGGGGTAATAGTTGTACTCTGAATGGGTGACTGTATAAGAGAGCACATCTGTGTATGCCTAGTTAGTAGGGAGTTATGTAGACGAGGGGACACGCATGAGTGTGTGTGTTGAGATGAGTAAATGAGATTTTGCCAGGTGTGTGCATATTCCTGCACGCATGAATGAGTATCAGTGTGTGGACGAGACTGAAGCAGGGGCCGACAGGAGACATCCCCTGAGATGCAGCCCCAGTGTGGAGGGAGCCTGAACTTGCAATGAAGACACTAAGTGTGACGAACAGCTTAAGGGTCTGCAAGCATAGGGGTGGGAAGTGGGATGAGCCTGTGAGCTGTTCCCCCAGGACTGGATGCCTTAGTGATTCAGCTCCATTCTCATTCCATTCCCCACCCGCCAGGACCCCCATGAAGCTCCTGGCCTTCCTGAGCCTTCTGATCCTGATGCTGCAGGAAGCAGGGACAGCATCTCTCTCAAAGGAGGAGAGGGGAGAAGACCAGCCGTACGGGGAAGGCGACTCTTATGCCATTCTGCGTCTGGGGGACTATGTCCTGAGCCTGGACAACTACGATGAGGTCATCGATCCAAGCAACTATGATGAGCTCACAGACTACGGGAACCAGCTCCCCCAGGTGAGGGCCGTGTAGCACACTCACTGCGTTCCCTGAAAGACACTGGGAACCAGAGGCCTGGTCCCTCTCTACCTCGTAATCGGCTGTCTCAAGCCTCCATCTTTCTCTGGGAAGTGAAATTCTTGTTCCTCCACAGGAAACTGTCACATAATGCTAAGAAAGAAGACACAAAACTTCAAATTTGTAGCAAAAATTGTGAGCCTTCCCTTAGAAGTCACACATCCCTCCCTCCCTCGGCCTTCAAGTGAGACCATAAAAGTATATCTCACTGGAACATCAGCAGTGTCCTCACATTCTCCTAGCAAAAAGGAGTGCCACAGCCTGTCCTAGACTGCCTTCAGTTCAGAAGTCCATTCCTCAGCCCTGCCTGCCTTCACAGGGGCTGCCGTGAAGACCGCACTCTTGTGCTGTGTGAGCCTGATCCCCAGGCAAAGGAAGGTCCCCGGGCAGGGTGTCTGGAGATTGATCCTAGCTCTCCCACCAGTTTGGCCGCCTGCCGGCCCCTGAGCTCAGGCCCTCCCCATCTGGACCTCCGTTTCCGCCTCCATAGCGTGATGAGAGACCAGACGCTCAGAAAGTCCTTGCTTATCCCACTTGCTGCCCACCTTCCCCCATTCTCCACAGGGACTCTCTGTAAGCTTGGAATTGGTTGCTGAAGTTCCCAGACTACAAAGCGAAGTTCCTCTCAGGCAAAAAAATGACGAACTGTGTGCTCTGTCTCCAGGTTAAAGGGACCAGCCGGGCTTCTCTCACCAGGACACATTTTACTCAGAGCACAGAGGCTGCAAGGACACTCCCTTCAAACCCCACGACAGCCAGGCCTCCGCAAGGCCTGCTGGCTGCCCCGGCCAACCGTGGTAAGTGCACAGGCAGTGTCAGCAGCCACGGGTCACAAACTGGGCAGCCACGACGGAGCACCAGGGGTGCCAAAGAGGAGTGTCCTCAGGGGTGGAGAGCAGAGGGTCAGGGAGGGAAGGGGAAACAGCCGCGGGGGGCAGGGGCGGGGGCGCGTGGGAGACAAAGGGAGAGGCTAACTGTTCCTGATGCTTCTGCCTGAACGCACAACCTGCATGGAAGGCAAAGAGAGCAAGAGCTCCCCTGTGCCTAGCAAAGGCACCTGCCTTAATTAACGGCATTGCTGGGGGGCAGGTTGAGTGGTGATTGGATTAGAGACAATTTAAAACCTGTACAGAAGAATAAATAACTTTGTGGCTGTCATTTGGCATGGGGGCAAATGAAGAATTTATTTTGCTTTTCAGCTTGAATTCCTTCCCTAGCATCTTCTCCCCTACTCCCTGAGGCCCTCCTGGAGACTCAGATGCTGGCATATCCATCAGTAGGGGGTTGCACTCTGCTAGGGGTCAGAACTGAGGCGCAGGGGGATGCAGTTAACTCCGGAATTGCTTGTTCTCAGCTCCTATTCTTCTCTTGAGATGTTTGCCTTGAGTGGGTACAGGGTAACGAGGCATCATTAGAGAAAACACTTCAGGCAGGAATCTATGACCTCCCAGGCTTAAAGGGCCTCAGCTGGACCTGCCATCCAAGGCCTGGGGATAAGTACACTGTCAACTCATGGCTGGTGAGGAAAATCTGTCTCTTAATCTCGAGTCTGTGTCACTACCAACAGAGTTCCTCCTTGAGCTGGACTAGCAGTGGTCTTTAGTAACCTATGTCCTTTTAAGAGCAAGAGATAGAGACTGTCTACAGTATTCAATAAAACCATCCCAACTCGTTAAAGCCGGTCTGAGCTCGGTGGCCTGGCCCAAGTCTCATGACCACTGGGCATCGACTGAGAGAGGGGAGGGATGTTTCCCAACAGCAAACTGAGATGCTGATATCAGAAGAAGGGGAAATGAGTCCTAGACAGTCAGGGTCCCCTCCACCTTGACTCTATTACGCTTTTGGGAGCCTCCTAGGACCTAATTCCTCACCCGCAAGGCAGGTAGTAGAGTCGGCAGCCATTGGCCGTTGCGCTGGCTTTCTGTCATCTGCAGTGCAATTTGGGGGCCAGAGAGAAGCCCCCGGAAAGGAGACTAACACACCCACCTCTGTGGCTGCACCTTAATGTCCTAGAAATACCCACAAAGGCCTGGGTGAGTCTACACAGGACCAGGGTCTGATGAAGGTGCTGAGGGCTCAGATCGTGATGGTGGTCACTGAGGGAGGCTCTGCTTCTCGCAGTCAATGGCTGAGCGCCAGACCGGAGCGGCCAGCAGCACTTCTGGGGGCAGTGACAGTTGGTCTGGGTGGCAACCCAAGGGACACAGGTGACGTCGGCTCAGACACGCCCTGGCCAGGGCCTTTGGTCCCAGAGGCTGAGGGAGTCTCACGGGGGGGTGTCTGTGTGTGTGTGTGAGGCTGAAGGAGCCTCACGGGGGTGTGCCGGGGACTCTCCCTGTGTTCTCTCCTCCCCCTGGCCCAGGCCTGCCAACCTGTCTGATCTGTGTGTGCCTGGGTTCCTCTGTGTACTGTGACGACGCGGACCTGGAGAACATCCCTCCTCTTCCCCAGACGACTGCCTACTTGTACGCTCGTTTCAACCGCATCAGCCACATTCGGGCTGGAGACTTCAAAGGGCTGAGTATGTACCGTCCTGGCAAAGAAAGGAGTGGGTGGGCAGAGGGAACCCCTCGGTTCTTTCCCTTGCCACTCAGCCAAACCGAGCAGTCATTAGAGCGCCCCTCCTGTGTCAGCCCTTCCCTGTGGCTTTCCGTCTCTCCAGCTTGGAAATTACTCTAATTCCTGGCCTTGAAGTGACCTCTTCTTGTTTTTGCTCCACAAAGCTATGGGAAGCTGGGGAGGAGAAGCTATGAGCAAGCCTCTGTTTTCAGGCTCTCCTAGCAGCTGTAGCTCTCTGCCCTCCGGGCCTCTGAATAAAACCATGCTAAAGCTGGTCTATAACCCAGATTCTACCACTCATTGCTGACAGGCTTTCTGGGACTCAGAGTTTTGGGGTTCTTTTGTTAGTTTGTGTAAACTAACAGCTAGAAGTAGGATGGATCCAGGAATTCCTCCACCTGTTGGGTCTTACCCTCAGAAGCCTTCTTCCAAGCCCATCCACACAGGACAGGACACTCCAGGGAAAGGTATCACGGAATCTGAGGACTTCCCAGGTTTATCAAGTTCTTCCATCTGGTTTGACCCTGGTACAAGTGGAGCGCTGGATCGCCTCCCCCGTGCTGAGACAGGACAAGGGCGCGGCAGCTCCAGCGGGAGCAAGGGGTGATGGTGTGTCCCTGTGTTCTGCTCTGCACCTCTTAGCAAAACTGAAGAGGATTGACCTCTCTGGCAATTCCATCTCCTCCATCGATGACAAGGCCCTCCACCTGCTGCCTGCTCTGCGGGATCTGATCCTCCCTGAGAACAAGCTCGTGGCGCTGCCTGCGCTGCCCACCAGCATTGAGGTCCTGGACGTCCGCATGAATCGTCTCCAGAGCTCAGGGATACAGCCTGAAGCCTTCAGGGTAAGCCAAGGCCTTGCATCCCTGTCTACTGCATGCGACCCGTGCCCACAACCACACACACACACACACACACACACACACACACACACCTGGCCCTCATGGAATATCTCTGTCCCAACGCTGCTCTGGGGCATGAAAGTCAAATGTCATTTTCTTTTTTTTTTTATCTTTTGCTTTTAGTTGCATTTATTTTTTGTGGCATTTATTCCCAGGCCATCAGTTATGTTTCTTCTGTTTCTTCTGAAAGGATATCTTTTGGTTCTGTGCAGACATACTCTTCTGGTTTAGGAACAATCTGTTCTTTTTCAGTAAGGGTTATCTCAACGTGGCAGGGGGAGCTCATGTCTGGGTTGATCCAAGTCCCGAGCTGCATCTTCGGGGTTGTGTTCACATGCGATGCTGAGTGGCCAGAGATCTAAGTCTTTCAGTCTAGCGTTCCTCTCTGCATTCTGAACATGTGCAGTAAAAATTCAGCACTTTTTGGGCCACCGACCCTGCATCCAGCCCCACCCTTCGGCCTGGGCACACCTACCATCGTAACAATGGAAAGGCGGTGCATGCTGCTTCTGTAAAGTGACATCTTTCAGATACTTGGTGAGCTTTCAGATATGCATACCCTTAATGACCTAGGCAGTTTCACAAAACTTCTTAAAGTGAACTAGAAGATTTCAGCCTCTTGATTTGCATAATTTTGTGGGGTTTTCTGGTTCAAGTGGATAGAGAACCGTTTTTAGAGCTCCCCTCAGGCCACTCACCAGAAAAGCCAAGCCCTATTTTCTTCATCTAAGCCACCAGCAACTCCCCCTCTCCCTCTTGGGGCCCCTGGCCTCTCGGGTGCCCTCTCTGCACCTGCTCACTCACCTCCCTGGGCATCAGTGTTCTCCACACACTGACCCTCTGCTCCCCAGAAACTGGGACTAAGGTGACTTGACTTGGCGTTGCACTGATTCCTGCTCTCACTCTGCATGTCTTTTTGTTTTCAGAACCCACCATTAACTGACCAACCTTTGCCCTTCTAGGAGCAGTTTCTCAAGAGAGAGGCAATCTGGTTGGTCCCTGGCTGGCCAGTTCCAATGGGAAGGGCTAAACGCATGCACGGATACAGCCCCCGGGCCGCCCACTCAGTGGTCCAGGGAGCCCTGGGGGCAGTCCCAGTGGGGGAACAGAGAGGGCTGTGAGTGAGACTGACACCCCAGCTGTCACACACGCACAACTTTCTCCATCATGCCTGTGGCTCTCCTTATGCTAATCTGAGTATCTCCCAGCCGTGCTCTCCAGATTTAGCATCTGGAGACTTTTTTCTTTTCTGGAGACTTTTCACTTGGGAAAGTCCCTTCTGATAGCAGGGATGTTGAAGCTGGGCCCGAATGTCCTGCCGGCCTGTTTCCCAGCCATCCTTGCCCCTTGCTTGCTCCTCCCAGCATCCCCCCGACACTGCTGAGCCCCTTCATGGCCCTCAGCTGCAGCAGCTGTTCCTTCTGTATCCAGTGGGAGGACATGAAACTGAAGCACCCAGCTCAGGACCCAGCACCTGGCTGAGGCCCAGGAGACAGGCCCAGGAGTGAAGGAATGGGGTCACATCAGCGCCCCTCACTCCTTGGACCCCATAGAGCCCACCAGCTTCCCACATCCTTTGCCCCCTCCCCAGGCACTGGAGAAGCTGCAGTTCCTCTACCTGGCAGATAACCTGCTGGACGCCATACCGCGGTCCCTGCCCCTGAGCCTGCGCTCACTGCACCTGCAGGTGAGCGGCTTCCCCAAGAACAGGGGTNCTTGCAATGAAGACACTAAGTGTGACGAACAGCTTAAGGGTCTGCAAGCATAGGGGTGGGAAGTGGGATGAGCCTGTGAGCTGTTCCCCCAGGACTGGATGCCTTAGTGATTCAGCTCCATTCTCATTCCATTCCCCACCCGCCAGGACCCCCATGAAGCTCCTGGCCTTCCTGAGCCTTCTGATCCTGATGCTGCAGGAAGCAGGGACAGCATCTCTCTCAAAGGAGGAGAGGGGAGAAGACCAGCCGTACGGGGAAGGCGACTCTTATGCCATTCTGCGTCTGGGGGACTATGTCCTGAGCCTGGACAACTACGATGAGGTCATCGATCCAAGCAACTATGATGAGCTCACAGACTACGGGAACCAGCTCCCCCAGGTGAGGGCCGTGTAGCACACTCACTGCGTTCCCTGAAAGACACTGGGAACCAGAGGCCTGGTCCCTCTCTACCTCGTAATCGGCTGTCTCAAGCCTCCATCTTTCTCTGGGAAGTGAAATTCTTGTTCCTCCACAGGAAACTGTCACATAATGCTAAGAAAGAAGACACAAAACTTCAAATTTGTAGCAAAAATTGTGAGCCTTCCCTTAGAAGTCACACATCCCTCCCTCCCTCGGCCTTCAAGTGAGACCATAAAAGTATATCTCACTGGAACATCAGCAGTGTCCTCACATTCTCCTAGCAAAAAGGAGTGCCACAGCCTGTCCTAGACTGCCTTCAGTTCAGAAGTCCATTCCTCAGCCCTGCCTGCCTTCACAGGGGCTGCCGTGAAGACCGCACTCTTGTGCTGTGTGAGCCTGATCCCCAGGCAAAGGAAGGTCCCCGGGCAGGGTGTCTGGAGATTGATCCTAGCTCTCCCACCAGTTTGGCCGCCTGCCGGCCCCTGAGCTCAGGCCCTCCCCATCTGGACCTCCGTTTCCGCCTCCATAGCGTGATGAGAGACCAGACGCTCAGAAAGTCCTTGCTTATCCCACTTGCTGCCCACCTTCCCCCATTCTCCACAGGGACTCTCTGTAAGCTTGGAATTGGTTGCTGAAGTTCCCAGACTACAAAGCGAAGTTCCTCTCAGGCAAAAAAATGACGAACTGTGTGCTCTGTCTCCAGGTTAAAGGGACCAGCCGGGCTTCTCTCACCAGGACACATTTTACTCAGAGCACAGAGGCTGCAAGGACACTCCCTTCAAACCCCACGACAGCCAGGCCTCCGCAAGGCCTGCTGGCTGCCCCGGCCAACCGTGGTAAGTGCACAGGCAGTGTCAGCAGCCACGGGTCACAAACTGGGCAGCCACGACGGAGCACCAGGGGTGCCAAAGAGGAGTGTCCTCAGGGGTGGAGAGCAGAGGGTCAGGGAGGGAAGGGGAAACAGCCGCGGGGGGCAGGGGCGGGGGCGCGTGGGAGACAAAGGGAGAGGCTAACTGTTCCTGATGCTTCTGCCTGAACGCACAACCTGCATGGAAGGCAAAGAGAGCAAGAGCTCCCCTGTGCCTAGCAAAGGCACCTGCCTTAATTAACGGCATTGCTGGGGGGCAGGTTGAGTGGTGATTGGATTAGAGACAATTTAAAACCTGTACAGAAGAATAAATAACTTTGTGGCTGTCATTTGGCATGGGGGCAAATGAAGAATTTATTTTGCTTTTCAGCTTGAATTCCTTCCCTAGCATCTTCTCCCCTACTCCCTGAGGCCCTCCTGGAGACTCAGATGCTGGCATATCCATCAGTAGGGGGTTGCACTCTGCTAGGGGTCAGAACTGAGGCGCAGGGGGATGCAGTTAACTCCGGAATTGCTTGTTCTCAGCTCCTATTCTTCTCTTGAGATGTTTGCCTTGAGTGGGTACAGGGTAACGAGGCATCATTAGAGAAAACACTTCAGGCAGGAATCTATGACCTCCCAGGCTTAAAGGGCCTCAGCTGGACCTGCCATCCAAGGCCTGGGGATAAGTACACTGTCAACTCATGGCTGGTGAGGAAAATCTGTCTCTTAATCTCGAGTCTGTGTCACTACCAACAGAGTTCCTCCTTGAGCTGGACTAGCAGTGGTCTTTAGTAACCTATGTCCTTTTAAGAGCAAGAGATAGAGACTGTCTACAGTATTCAATAAAACCATCCCAACTCGTTAAAGCCGGTCTGAGCTCGGTGGCCTGGCCCAAGTCTCATGACCACTGGGCATCGACTGAGAGAGGGGAGGGATGTTTCCCAACAGCAAACTGAGATGCTGATATCAGAAGAAGGGGAAATGAGTCCTAGACAGTCAGGGTCCCCTCCACCTTGACTCTATTACGCTTTTGGGAGCCTCCTAGGACCTAATTCCTCACCCGCAAGGCAGGTAGTAGAGTCGGCAGCCATTGGCCGTTGCGCTGGCTTTCTGTCATCTGCAGTGCAATTTGGGGGCCAGAGAGAAGCCCCCGGAAAGGAGACTAACACACCCACCTCTGTGGCTGCACCTTAATGTCCTAGAAATACCCACAAAGGCCTGGGTGAGTCTACACAGGACCAGGGTCTGATGAAGGTGCTGAGGGCTCAGATCGTGATGGTGGTCACTGAGGGAGGCTCTGCTTCTCGCAGTCAATGGCTGAGCGCCAGACCGGAGCGGCCAGCAGCACTTCTGGGGGCAGTGACAGTTGGTCTGGGTGGCAACCCAAGGGACACAGGTGACGTCGGCTCAGACACGCCCTGGCCAGGGCCTTTGGTCCCAGAGGCTGAGGGAGTCTCACGGGGGGGTGTCTGTGTGTGTGTGTGAGGCTGAAGGAGCCTCACGGGGGTGTGCCGGGGACTCTCCCTGTGTTCTCTCCTCCCCCTGGCCCAGGCCTGCCAACCTGTCTGATCTGTGTGTGCCTGGGTTCCTCTGTGTACTGTGACGACGCGGACCTGGAGAACATCCCTCCTCTTCCCCAGACGACTGCCTACTTGTACGCTCGTTTCAACCGCATCAGCCACATTCAGGCTGGAGACTTCAAAGGGCTGAGTATGTACCGTCCTGGCAAAGAAAGGAGTGGGTGGGCAGAGGGAACCCCTCGGTTCTTTCCCTTGCCACTCAGCCAAACCGAGCAGTCATTAGAGCGCCCCTCCTGTGTCAGCCCTTCCCTGTGGCTTTCCGTCTCTCCAGCTTGGAAATTACTCTAATTCCTGGCCTTGAAGTGACCTCTTCTTGTTTTTGCTCCACAAAGCTATGGGAAGCTGGGGAGGAGAAGCTATGAGCAAGCCTCTGTTTTCAGGCTCTCCTAGCAGCTGTAGCTCTCTGCCCTCCGGGCCTCTGAATAAAACCATGCTAAAGCTGGTCTATAACCCAGATTCTACCACTCATTGCTGACAGGCTTTCTGGGACTCAGAGTTTTGGGGTTCTTTTGTTAGTTTGTGTAAACTAACAGCTAGAAGTAGGATGGATCCAGGAATTCCTCCACCTGTTGGGTCTTACCCTCAGAAGCCTTCTTCCAAGCCCATCCACACAGGACAGGACACTCCAGGGAAAGGTATCACGGAATCTGAGGACTTCCCAGGTTTATCAAGTTCTTCCATCTGGTTTGACCCTGGTACAAGTGGAGCGCTGGATCGCCTCCCCCGTGCTGAGACAGGACAAGGGCGCGGCAGCTCCAGCGGGAGCAAGGGGTGATGGTGTGTCCCTGTGTTCTGCTCTGCACCTCTTAGCAAAACTGAAGAGGATTGACCTCTCTGGCAATTCCATCTCCTCCATCGATGACAAGGCCCTCCACCTGCTGCCTGCTCTGCGGGATCTGATCCTCCCTGAGAACAAGCTCGTGGCGCTGCCTGCGCTGCCCACCAGCATTGAGGTCCTGGACGTCCGCATGAATCGTCTCCAGAGCTCAGGGATACAGCCTGAAGCCTTCAGGGTAAGCCAAGGCCTTGCATCCCTGTCTACTGCATGCGACCCGTGCCCACAACCACACACACACACACACACACACACACACACACACACACCTGGCCCTCATGGAATATCTCTGTCCCAACGCTGCTCTGGGGCATGAAAGTCAAATGTCATTTTCTTTTTTTTTTTATCTTTTGCTTTTAGTTGCATTTATTTTTTGTGGCATTTATTCCCAGGCCATCAGTTATGTTTCTTCTGTTTCTTCTGAAAGGATATCTTTTGGTTCTGTGCAGACATCCTCTTCTGGTTTAGGAACAATCTGTTCTTTTTCAGTAAGGGTTATCTCAACGTGGCAGGGGGAGCTCATGTCTGGGTTGATCCAAGTCCCGAGCTGCATCTTCGGGGTTGTGTTCACATGCGATGCTGAGTGGCCAGAGATCTAAGTCTTTCAGTCTAGCGTTCCTCTCTGCATTCTGAACATGTGCAGTAAAAATTCAGCACTTTTTGGGCCACCGACCCTGCATCCAGCCCCACCCTTCGGCCTGGGCACACCTACCATCGTAACAATGGAAAGGCGGTGCATGCTGCTTCTGTAAAGTGACATCTTTCAGATACTTGGTGAGCTTTCAGATATGCATACCCTTAATGACCTAGGCAGTTTCACAAAACTTCTTAAAGTGAACTAGAAGATTTCAGCCTCTTGATTTGCATAATTTTGTGGGGTTTTCTGGTTCAAGTGGATAGAGAACCGTTTTTAGAGCTCCCCTCAGGCCACTCACCAGAAAAGCCAAGCCCTATTTTCTTCATCTAAGCCACCAGCAACTCCCCCTCTCCCTCTTGGGGCCCCTGGCCTCTCGGGTGCCCTCTCTGCACCTGCTCACTCACCTCCCTGGGCATCAGTGTTCTCCACACACTGACCCTCTGCTCCCCAGAAACTGGGACTAAGGTGACTTGACTTGGCGTTGCACTGATTCCTGCTCTCACTCTGCATGTCTTTTTGTTTTCAGAACCCACCATTAACTGACCAACCTTTGCCCTTCTAGGAGCAGTTTCTCAAGAGAGAGGCAATCTGGTTGGTCCCTGGCTGGCCAGTTCCAATGGGAAGGGCTAAACGCATGCACGGATACAGCCCCCGGGCCGCCCACTCAGTGGTCCAGGGAGCCCTGGGGGCAGTCCCAGTGGGGGAACAGAGAGGGCTGTGAGTGAGACTGACACCCCAGCTGTCACACACGCACAACTTTCTCCATCATGCCTGTGGCTCTCCTTATGCTAATCTGAGTATCTCCCAGCCGTGCTCTCCAGATTTAGCATCTGGAGACTTTTTTCTTTTCTGGAGACTTTTCACTTGGGAAAGTCCCTTCTGATAGCAGGGATGTTGAAGCTGGGCCCGAATGTCCTGCCGGCCTGTTTCCCAGCCATCCTTGCCCCTTGCTTGCTCCTCCCAGCATCCCCCCGACACTGCTGAGCCCCTTCATGGCCCTCAGCTGCAGCAGCTGTTCCTTCTGTATCCAGTGGGAGGACATGAAACTGAAGCACCCAGCTCAGGACCCAGCACCTGGCTGAGGCCCAGGAGACAGGCCCAGGAGTGAAGGAATGGGGTCACATCAGCGCCCCTCACTCCTTGGACCCCATAGAGCCCACCAGCTTCCCACATCCTTTGCCCCCTCCCCAGGCACTGGAGAAGCTGCAGTTCCTCTACCTGGCAGATAACCTGCTGGACGCCATACCGCGGTCCCTGCCCCTGAGCCTGCGCTCACTGCACCTGCAGGTGAGCGGCTTCCCCAAGAACAGGGGTNCAGCCCTGCCTGCCTTCACAGGGGCTGCCGTGAAGACCGCACTCTTGTGCTGTGTGAGCCTGATCCCCAGGCAAAGGAAGGTCCCCGGGCAGGGTGTCTGGAGATTGATCCTAGCTCTCCCACCAGTTTGGCCGCCTGCCGGCCCCTGAGCTCAGGCCCTCCCCATCTGGACCTCCGTTTCCGCCTCCATAGCGTGATGAGAGACCAGACGCTCAGAAAGTCCTTGCTTATCCCACTTGCTGCCCACCTTCCCCCATTCTCCACAGGGACTCTCTGTAAGCTTGGAATTGGTTGCTGAAGTTCCCAGACTACAAAGCGAAGTTCCTCTCAGGCAAAAAAATGACGAACTGTGTGCTCTGTCTCCAGGTTAAAGGGACCAGCCGGGCTTCTCTCACCAGGACACATTTTACTCAGAGCACAGAGGCTGCAAGGACACTCCCTTCAAACCCCACGACAGCCAGGCCTCCGCAAGGCCTGCTGGCTGCCCCGGCCAACCGTGGTAAGTGCACAGGCAGTGTCAGCAGCCACGGGTCACAAACTGGGCAGCCACGACGGAGCACCAGGGGTGCCAAAGAGGAGTGTCCTCAGGGGTGGAGAGCAGAGGGTCAGGGAGGGAAGGGGAAACAGCCGCGGGGGGCAGGGGCGGGGGCGCGTGGGAGACAAAGGGAGAGGCTAACTGTTCCTGATGCTTCTGCCTGAACGCACAACCTGCATGGAAGGCAAAGAGAGCAAGAGCTCCCCTGTGCCTAGCAAAGGCACCTGCCTTAATTAACGGCATTGCTGGGGGGCAGGTTGAGTGGTGATTGGATTAGAGACAATTTAAAACCTGTACAGAAGAATAAATAACTTTGTGGCTGTCATTTGGCATGGGGGCAAATGAAGAATTTATTTTGCTTTTCAGCTTGAATTCCTTCCCTAGCATCTTCTCCCCTACTCCCTGAGGCCCTCCTGGAGACTCAGATGCTGGCATATCCATCAGTAGGGGGTTGCACTCTGCTAGGGGTCAGAACTGAGGCGCAGGGGGATGCAGTTAACTCCGGAATTGCTTGTTCTCAGCTCCTATTCTTCTCTTGAGATGTTTGCCTTGAGTGGGTACAGGGTAACGAGGCATCATTAGAGAAAACACTTCAGGCAGGAATCTATGACCTCCCAGGCTTAAAGGGCCTCAGCTGGACCTGCCATCCAAGGCCTGGGGATAAGTACACTGTCAACTCATGGCTGGTGAGGAAAATCTGTCTCTTAATCTCGAGTCTGTGTCACTACCAACAGAGTTCCTCCTTGAGCTGGACTAGCAGTGGTCTTTAGTAACCTATGTCCTTTTAAGAGCAAGAGATAGAGACTGTCTACAGTATTCAATAAAACCATCCCAACTCGTTAAAGCCGGTCTGAGCTCGGTGGCCTGGCCCAAGTCTCATGACCACTGGGCATCGACTGAGAGAGGGGAGGGATGTTTCCCAACAGCAAACTGAGATGCTGATATCAGAAGAAGGGGAAATGAGTCCTAGACAGTCAGGGTCCCCTCCACCTTGACTCTATTACGCTTTTGGGAGCCTCCTAGGACCTAATTCCTCACCCGCAAGGCAGGTAGTAGAGTCGGCAGCCATTGGCCGTTGCGCTGGCTTTCTGTCATCTGCAGTGCAATTTGGGGGCCAGAGAGAAGCCCCCGGAAAGGAGACTAACACACCCACCTCTGTGGCTGCACCTTAATGTCCTAGAAATACCCACAAAGGCCTGGGTGAGTCTACACAGGACCAGGGTCTGATGAAGGTGCTGAGGGCTCAGATCGTGATGGTGGTCACTGAGGGAGGCTCTGCTTCTCGCAGTCAATGGCTGAGCGCCAGACCGGAGCGGCCAGCAGCACTTCTGGGGGCAGTGACAGTTGGTCTGGGTGGCAACCCAAGGGACACAGGTGACGTCGGCTCAGACACGCCCTGGCCAGGGCCTTTGGTCCCAGAGGCTGAGGGAGTCTCACGGGGGGGTGTCTGTGTGTGTGTGTGAGGCTGAAGGAGCCTCACGGGGGTGTGCCGGGGACTCTCCCTGTGTTCTCTCCTCCCCCTGGCCCAGGCCTGCCAACCTGTCTGATCTGTGTGTGCCTGGGTTCCTCTGTGTACTGTGACGACGCGGACCTGGAGAACATCCCTCCTCTTCCCCAGACGACTGCCTACTTGTACGCTCGTTTCAACCGCATCAGCCACATTCAGGCTGGAGACTTCAAAGGGCTGAGTATGTACCGTCCTGGCAAAGAAAGGAGTGGGTGGGCAGAGGGAACCCCTCGGTTCTTTCCCTTGCCACTCAGCCAAACCGAGCAGTCATTAGAGCGCCCCTCCTGTGTCAGCCCTTCCCTGTGGCTTTCCGTCTCTCCAGCTTGGAAATTACTCTAATTCCTGGCCTTGAAGTGACCTCTTCTTGTTTTTGCTCCACAAAGCTATGGGAAGCTGGGGAGGAGAAGCTATGAGCAAGCCTCTGTTTTCAGGCTCTCCTAGCAGCTGTAGCTCTCTGCCCTCCGGGCCTCTGAACAAAACCATGCTAAAGCTGGTCTATAACCCAGATTCTACCACTCATTGCTGACAGGCTTTCTGGGACTCAGAGTTTTGGGGTTCTTTTGTTAGTTTGTGTAAACTAACAGCTAGAAGTAGGATGGATCCAGGAATTCCTCCACCTGTTGGGTCTTACCCTCAGAAGCCTTCTTCCAAGCCCATCCACACAGGACAGGACACTCCAGGGAAAGGTATCACGGAATCTGAGGACTTCCCAGGTTTATCAAGTTCTTCCATCTGGTTTGACCCTGGTACAAGTGGAGCGCTGGATCGCCTCCCCCGTGCTGAGACAGGACAAGGGCGCGGCAGCTCCAGCGGGAGCAAGGGGTGATGGTGTGTCCCTGTGTTCTGCTCTGCACCTCTTAGCAAAACTGAAGAGGATTGACCTCTCTGGCAATTCCATCTCCTCCATCGATGACAAGGCCCTCCACCTGCTGCCTGCTCTGCGGGATCTGATCCTCCCTGAGAACAAGCTCGTGGCGCTGCCTGCGCTGCCCACCAGCATTGAGGTCCTGGACGTCCGCATGAATCGTCTCCAGAGCTCAGGGATACAGCCTGAAGCCTTCAGGGTAAGCCAAGGCCTTGCATCCCTGTCTACTGCATGCGACCCGTGCCCACAACCACACACACACACACACACACACACACACACACACACACCTGGCCCTCATGGAATATCTCTGTCCCAACGCTGCTCTGGGGCATGAAAGTCAAATGTCATTTTCTTTTTTTTTTTATCTTTTGCTTTTAGTTGCATTTATTTTTTGTGGCATTTATTCCCAGGCCATCAGTTATGTTTCTTCTGTTTCTTCTGAAAGGATATCTTTTGGTTCTGTGCAGACATCCTCTTCTGGTTTAGGAACAATCTGTTCTTTTTCAGTAAGGGTTATCTCAACGTGGCAGGGGGAGCTCATGTCTGGGTTGATCCAAGTCCCGAGCTGCATCTTCGGGGTTGTGTTCACATGCGATGCTGAGTGGCCAGAGATCTAAGTCTTTCAGTCTAGCGTTCCTCTCTGCATTCTGAACATGTGCAGTAAAAATTCAGCACTTTTTGGGCCACCGACCCTGCATCCAGCCCCACCCTTCGGCCTGGGCACACCTACCATCGTAACAATGGAAAGGCGGTGCATGCTGCTTCTGTAAAGTGACATCTTTCAGATACTTGGTGAGCTTTCAGATATGCATACCCTTAATGACCTAGGCAGTTTCACAAAACTTCTTAAAGTGAACTAGAAGATTTCAGCCTCTTGATTTGCATAATTTTGTGGGGTTTTCTGGTTCAAGTGGATAGAGAACCGTTTTTAGAGCTCCCCTCAGGCCACTCACCAGAAAAGCCAAGCCCTATTTTCTTCATCTAAGCCACCAGCAACTCCCCCTCTCCCTCTTGGGGCCCCTGGCCTCTCGGGTGCCCTCTCTGCACCTGCTCACTCACCTCCCTGGGCATCAGTGTTCTCCACACACTGACCCTCTGCTCCCCAGAAACTGGGACTAAGGTGACTTGACTTGGCGTTGCACTGATTCCTGCTCTCACTCTGCATGTCTTTTTGTTTTCAGAACCCACCATTAACTGACCAACCTTTGCCCTTCTAGGAGCAGTTTCTCAAGAGAGAGGCAATCTGGTTGGTCCCTGGCTGGCCAGTTCCAATGGGAAGGGCTAAACGCATGCACGGATACAGCCCCCGGGCCGCCCACTCAGTGGTCCAGGGAGCCCTGGGGGCAGTCCCAGTGGGGGAACAGAGAGGGCTGTGAGTGAGACTGACACCCCAGCTGTCACACACGCACAACTTTCTCCATCATGCCTGTGGCTCTCCTTATGCTAATCTGAGTATCTCCCAGCCGTGCTCTCCAGATTTAGCATCTGGAGACTTTTTTCTTTTCTGGAGACTTTTCACTTGGGAAAGTCCCTTCTGATAGCAGGGATGTTGAAGCTGGGCCCGAATGTCCTGCCGGCCTGTTTCCCAGCCATCCTTGCCCCTTGCTTGCTCCTCCCAGCATCCCCCCGACACTGCTGAGCCCCTTCATGGCCCTCAGCTGCAGCAGCTGTTCCTTCTGTATCCAGTGGGAGGACATGAAACTGAAGCACCCAGCTCAGGACCCAGCACCTGGCTGAGGCCCAGGAGACAGGCCCAGGAGTGAAGGAATGGGGTCACATCAGCGCCCCTCACTCCTTGGACCCCATAGAGCCCACCAGCTTCCCACATCCTTTGCCCCCTCCCCAGGCACTGGAGAAGCTGCAGTTCCTCTACCTGGCAGATAACCTGCTGGACGCCATACCGCGGTCCCTGCCCCTGAGCCTGCGCTCACTGCACCTGCAGGTGAGCGGCTTCCCCAAGAACAGGGGTATTGGACGGCACAGAAGGTGGAGGTCAGACTGCAGGGAGCCCCCTTCAGCAGTGGTGGGGCTCCATCACTGAGAGCTCGGCAAGCAGAGCTGGCACGTCTCACTCAGACCACTGTCTACAGCCTCCATCTCATTCCTTCCCCTTCCTGCCCTTTAAAACTCTTCCCCTCCACATTCTTACCCATCTCGCCCAGTGCTCACTCCTGCTCCCCTCCCCTTGCCCTCAGTCCACTCCCCTCCCCTCCCCATCTCTGTGCCCCCTCTCTGTGGCCTCCTTCCTTGTTTGTGGCCCCAGCCTTCTGGGCCTGGGTGTCTCCAGCTGCAGAGGGGAGGTGAGCTGGTGGGGCGAGCCCTGAGGGCAGACTCTCCAGGCAGAGGAGCGGCAGAGCGGTCGGTGTGTTCTCTCCAGAATAACATGATAGAGACCATGCAGAGGGACGCCTTCTGCGACCCCGAGGAGCACAGACACACCAGGAGGCCGCTGGAAGACATCCGCCTGGACGGCAACCCCATCAACCTGAGCCTCTTCCCCAGCGCGTACTTCTGCCTGCCTCGGCTCCCCACGGGCCGCTTTGTCTAAGTCTGCCCGTCCCCTAAACAGCAACCTTTCATCCAGGCGTTAGTCAGCCTCAAGATCCAGTGGCAGAAACCCACTGTTCCCCCTGCCTCAACACACACACACACACATGCACACACGTGCACACACACATGCATGCACGCACAGACATGCAGACATGTGCACACACACGCACACACACGCTGAAATGTCCTCCAGGAGCCAGATTTACATTTCTCCATCCTCTTAACACCTTATGGTTCCTGGATCAAAGAATAGAGATGTCTACAACAAAGCTCTTTCCCATATTCCTGATTCTTCCTACCCACACAGAAGGCCAAGAGAATCATGTAAGAAGAAGAGGAGGGACAGAAAGAGGAAGGGGAATAAGCTGTCATGTGCTGGAGCTAGTTCTTCTTACTACTAGGCTTGCAAGAACCAATTATAAAATTTTCCAGAATTTTTCAAGCCAGTTGTTAAATGCAGTCATTATTAAAAACTAAATCATATAAGCTCACAATTAAATATTTTATGTTGAAAACAAATTTAATAAATACTCAAACTCATCACTTCCAATTATTTTACCATCTTTTACTATTAACCATGTTCTTGAACTTATTCATGTCTGTGGTATCTGTGTAATGGAAATACTATATAATGACATGCTTTTAGTGACATCACACTAGTAGTTTGAAATTGGCCACGGTGGGAGTATTTATACCACAGAATTAGTAAACGCTATGTATTAGGATTTTGTTAGAGAGCCTGTTCTTAAGCCTTTGCCAACACTGCTGAGGATGAAAACAAACTAGCCGCTCCTATCTCTAGGCCACCGTACTGGGGGTAGGGTGGGGTTTCTGGGGTTTTCATAGGAAAAGCTCCTTGCTTTTCCTATGCCGAGGCTTGCTGTTAGACTTGGAGGGAGCCTTTCCTAAAGATGGAGAACGGACATATGTCTTCCTCTGGAGGCCCTTCTTGCAGCACTTACCTACTCCTGGCTCTTCCTGGCCACACTCTCTTCTGTATTTAACCACCAGAGGGCAGCCTTGTGCAAAAATAAATGAATAAATACACCAATTACTCATCTGCAGCTTTCCCGGATTCAGGGCGGGGCCCACTGTGCTGGGAGAATGGGGAGAAGGACAGCTATGATCTGACCAACTTATTCTTGGAATTATAATGGTAGGAGAGATGTCATCTTTCTTCTTATGAGGACTTTGTGGGCAAGGAGGTTGTAACAGATGAGTGCTTGGCATCAGGTGTTGATTGGAGCACAGAAGAGGGGGGGGGTGTGCTCAGATGCTCAGTCGTGTCTGACTCTTTGTGAGCCCATGGACTGTGGCCCCCCAGGCTCCTCTGTCCATGGGATTTTCCAGGCAAGAATACTGGAGCAGGTTGCCATTTCCTTCTCCAGGGGATCTTCCCGACACAGGGATCAAACCCACATCTCTTGCACCTCCTGCATTGGCAGGTGGATTCTTAACCACAGAGCCACCTGGTGAGGCAGGCAGCTCATGTATTCATTCAAGCAAGGGTTTTATTCAGCACCTACCTGCTATGTGCAGATGATATGCAGCAGACATATTCCTTTTCTTCATGGAACTTAGAGTGTGGAAGACATGTGTTGAACAGATAATCACACAAGTAACCACACTATTCAACTCATGATAAATACTGTAAAAGGAATATACAAAATGCTATGAGACCTTACAGAAGGGGGACACGGGTTAAGGGTCCAAGAGACCCTGAAGAATCTGTGTCTAAGCTGAAAGCTGAAGGACTAGGAGCCAGCCAAGCAACCACTCACCGTCCCAGGTGATCCTCACGTCTGGATGGACAGGTGTGTCTTGTGGTCCACACAGGAGGGGATCCATGTGTCTGCCTCCTCTGCCTCTGTCTAGCACTTCTGCAAGCACTGTGGATGCGCAGGTCAGTGCTGTCAGCCGACCAGTCAGGGATTATCATTCACACTCTTCAAGTGAAGAATTTGAGAACTAGAGAAACTCCACACACAAGTTGCAAACTGTGAGTGGGTGGTGAGGGAGGCCCGATTTAGTGGGTGCTGTGTCTGCCCTCTCCCTCCATAGGGATCCGAGGATTCCAGGACCCAAGGACCTCTCTCTCTCTCTCTCTCTCATCCCCCAGTCGCATCCCCTCCATATCCCGCTCTATTTGATTATGACACAGCCTTGGCATGCTGCAGCTGGAAACCATAAGATCCTTGAGTGCAAGAAACTCTGATTTGAAATAATCCAGTAAAAAGAAGCGAAGAAATTTTCCAGAAGTGGGGCTCTCCGGTACCAGAAACTGCATCATACCCTCACACTCCAAGGTTAATACATGCTAAGAAAGGCATCTGACCTTGTTCTCATGTAGCAGAAGTGGACAAAGGATTTCTGGACTCCTGGAATCTGCCACATGTGTATTAGGAGTTTTTATGCACATCAGCTCACTTAGCCCCAAGCACTACTCTAGTTAACAGAGATGTTGACTCCATACTGTGGATGGTGAGACAAGCTTATGGAAGGGACATACCCACATCCACACAGCTAAGTGGCAGGGCCAGGATTCAAACGTGGGGCCCCGAAGCCCAGGGAGCTGAGTCTAGTTCTCACAGCACACAGTGCAGGCCTGCTGGCAAGGCCCGCCCAGCAGGCAGTTTCCTCCCTGAGGCTGAGCCTGCTGTGCGGGGTAGAATTTCCCCAGGGGCCTGCTGCCCAGCTGCCTCCTAACTAATCTCCTATTTTTGGTGAGGGAAACCCAAGGAACAGAAAGCATGCCCTTGTTGGCCGCCCCCCTGCAGAAATTCTAAACAGTGCATCTTTGGGGCCTCCCGTGACCCAGGGAGCGGGGCAGGGGCAGAAATCCCAGCAGCTGTCGCATCTTCACTGAAGGAGCTGAGGGCTCTCCTCCGGGACCTAAAGAAGCTAGGGAGCCTGTCAGGGGAAAGAGAGGGTGCCTCTTTATCCGGACTGAGGGTCTCCTGTCCTGAGGAATGGAAAGACGGGAATGGGGAATGAGCTACTCCTGCGGGAAAGGGAGAGCAGAGAGGAGTGAGCTGCGGGGGTCCAGTCAGGCAGGGAAGCGCCTCGCTGCTGACCCTGATGGACAGGGCTGTGTTGGTTTTAGATCCACCTCTTCCAAGAGCCAGTCTTTCCTAGCCTCCCTCCTGCAGGTCTTCGGTGGCAGGCAGCACCGTGCTCCACCGTGGCACACTTGGCAAGGACCCTTGCTCGTGGGTGGCTGCTGGTGGCCCTCCTGCCAACCCTGAGAAAAGGGGAGCACCCCCCCACAACACTCCCATGGCCTTCAGGAGGGTTCTAGCTCCAGGCAGGCGCCCTGACCATTTCTGTGACTGTCGTGGGAAGAGGCAGAGCGAAGAAGGAGCGTTTGCAGTGACCGACCTGTCCGCCCACCCATCCTCAACTCCACAGCCAGCCCAGGCCAGCAAGGGATGGGTGGGGAACAGAAGGAGCCAGAGAGGGTTTCCTCACTCTGACGTTGCCTTGCTGCTTTTCTTCCCTTAAATTTCCTCCCTGAATAATAATCTCTATGCTTATAATGTTGTAAATTGGCACTTTGCTGATCTCTTTGACGTATAGGGTTGAATTTATAGTCCCTATAACTGTGCAGATGGTATTATTATCTCTGCTTTAGAAAATGGAAGGCTAACTGATTTGCTCAAGAGCCAGTTGACTTAACATGCACGAACACAAGGGGGAGTGGGGACCACAACCTTCACTTGGGAACTCCTGCAGGAGAAATGGGAATCCCAGCCCTGCCTGCTGGAGCCATAGGTCAGCGGCCCCCTCTCCACTCCCCAAGAGCTCTTTGAAAAGCAAAGAGCATTTTCCAGACTGGCCAAGCGCCCACCACCCACAGAGCTGCCGGCCTGCACAAGGATGGTGCACCGGAGGTGATGAGGAGGACTGAAGGACACGATGCACCCTGTCTCTGCCCCCACCCAGCAGGTGTGCGGACAGCCCAGGACCCACGTGCTCTTGTGTCCCTGCTTCCGGCCTGAAGGAGGGAGGCACTGGCAGGAGTGGGCCA
>SJYW01049800.1:271870-281987 GCA_006410735.1 Raphicerus campestris
TAAAGTCTGACACTGTATCCACTGTTTCCCTATCTATTTCCCATGAAGTGATGGGTCCAGATGCCATGATCTTTGTTTTCTGAATGTTGAACTTTAAGCCAACTTTTTCACTCTCCTCTTTCACTTTCATCAAGGGGCTTTTTAGTTCCTCTTCACTTTCTGCCATAAGGGTGGTGTCATCTGGATATCTGAGGTGATTGATATTTCTCCCGGCAATCTTGATTCCAGCTTGTGTTTCTTCCAGTCCAGCGTTTCTCATGATGTACTCTGCATATAAGTTAAATAAGCAGCGTGACAGCTTGACGTACTCCTTTTCAAGAGGTCATCTAGGGTATGACCTCCTGAATCTCCACTGCCCTCTCCAAGGTGGTGCTTTTCTCACTGTAAGTACAAAGCTAAAGAGGCCCATTTGGGGGAAACTTAGAGACATCCCCTGGGCTTGTTTTTGTGTTGAATTGACTCCACAGGGAAGTTCCCTTCTGAGGGCCACATGCTGAGGCTCCCCAGTATAGATGCCAGTGTAAGCACCAGAGTTTCACTGGGAAGGGACAAGCTTCAATTACTCCTGAAGCATCTCTGAAAATATCAGGGTCTGATATCAGCTGTGGGGACATGACCGGGACAAGAGAATAGATGTCCTTTGTGCACATCTTGCAAGGTTGTCATGGGCTGTCACATTCTTTTTCCTCTTTGATCCCTCCTCCAGAATCTATAAATGTACCGAGGCAGGGTTTTTATGATCACTTTCATCCAGATAAGGAAGGTGGAGTCTGGACTCCCCTGGAGGTACAGTCGAGAATTCACCTGCCAGTGCAGGGAACACAGGTTCAATTCCTGGTCCAGAAAGAGCCCACGTGCCCTGGAGCCACACAGCCCATGGGCCACAACTACTGAGCCAGTGCTCCAGAGCCTATGAGCTGGAACTACTGAGGCCATGTGCCGGGAGCCTGTGCTCCACGACCAGAGAAACCAGCATTGTGAGAAGCCACGCACTGCAACAAACAGTTGCTCCCACTTGCTGCAATCAGAGAAAGCCAGCATACAGCAACGCAGACCCAGCACGACCAAAAATAAATAAATAGATACATTTTAAGAGGTGGAGTCCAGGTTACCCAGCTGGTCACTGATAAGGTCAATGCATCATGAATCTCCTTTCCTTCTGGGAGGTCTCTGAGTTACCCCTTCTAATGCCTGGGGTCATAGGTTTCCTAAGGACCTAGCCAAGGTTCACTCATTTATTTATTCATTTAGATGAGCTGGATGCCACCTTCAGCATCCGATAGCACAGAGGTAGAGATTTACAGTGATACAGGGCAGCATGTGTCATGACGGTGCAAAGTGCAAGGTGTGTTCCAGCTCAAGGGAGTCACCTGAGCCAGGGTAGAGATGGTTAGTCCCTTCCTAGGGAGGAAGTTATACTTGCGCTAAATGCTGAAAGCAAAGGAAGCTTTTGCTGTACCAAGGCCTGGACCAAAGTGGGATGCGGGGTTCCTCGGCAATGGAACAGACGTGAAAGATGCCCTGGCGCTTTCAGAGAAGAGTAGGTGGTTCCTTCTGATGGAGGGAGGTAGTGGGAGGAAAAGTGGCTTATCGGACAGTAGTCAACGCTGATGTCAGAAAGACCTGGGCTCACATCCCGTTTGCGTCAGCATCACTTATTGCTGCTATTTAAATCTTTATGTCCATTGGGCTTTTACTTCTGGAAGCAGAAATATGTTTCTGCATCATTCTATGACTATTATTAATATAGCAGACAATAGTAAGAGAGCTAACATCACACTTATTATCTCCAGATATTATTCCAAGTGCTTTATATCTATTAATTCTTTAATATTCTCAACTCCTTGTTTTAGGCACCACCCTTCCCCTATTTTGGCTTCCCTTGTGGCTCAGCTGGTAAAGAATTTGCCTGAAATGCGGGAGACCTGGGTTTGATTCCTGCATTGCGAAGATCCCTTGGAGAAGGGAAAGGCTACCCAGTCCAGTATTCTGGCCTGGAGAATTTCATGAACTGTATAGTCCATGGGGTCACAAAGAGTCAGACCTGACTGAGTGACTTTCATCTCACTTTTACCTATTTTATAGATGAAGAACTGAATGCAAAAATAAAAGTATTAGCAACATGTCCAAAGTTATGTGCTAATTAGCAGCAGAGCTGGGGTTCAGATGCAGCCATGCTCTTAACCAGACCAGAACACTTATGAAAGGGAACAGAGGATAAATTAGGTCCACCAAGGTAATAAACCAAGGAGAGCTAGCCCAGGTCTCCTCTCTGTGGGAGCTGTACTGAGGCGAGGGCATGGATCTAGGCTGTTGGAGTAACACAGGCCTTGGATTTCTAGCAGCGGAGCGAGGCATTGAGAATGCTTGCTTCTCACGCTCACCAGTCTGATGGCGATGGGGGAGCGGGAGGGACAAGACTCAGAGAGACTGACCAGAGCCAGGGTGGTTGTCCAGTTTCCTAAGAAGGCGGTGAATGTGAAGGTGGCTACAAATAAAAATAGAGAGAAAAGAAGTAGGCTAAGAAACACTCAATACAAAAATGAAAGGACACCAGCCTTCTCTGTATGTTTATTATTGGCACATGCTATCATAGTCCTTTCTAATAATCAGAGCTAATGTTGGTCTGACCCTAGTTACCTGATGGACCCTATTCCAGCCCATCTGAAAGTATCAACTTACTTCATCCTCACAACAGACCCTCGAGGCAAGCACCGCCCTGGTCCCCAGATGACGACAGAGGAAACAGTTGCTTTGGAGAGGAAGGTCCTTGATTGAGGAAATGGCATCACCATACTCCTGGCAACAGCTGTGATGTGTTCAACCCCAGAGTTCTTGGCTCTCTCCCAAACTACGTGGGTGTGTCCCAGAGGGTTTTTTGGTTATTATTGATACTATCAGAGGGATGGGCTTCCCAGGTGACAAGTGAAGTGAAGTGAAGTGAAGTGGCTCAGTCGTGTCTGACTCTTTGTGACTCCATGGGCTGTAGCCTACCAGGCTCCCCTGTCCATGGAATTTTCCAGGCAATAGTCTTGGAGTGGATTGCCATTTCCTTCTCCAGGGGATCTTCCCAACCCAGGGATCGAACCTGGGTCTCCTGAATTGTAGACAGAGGCTTTACCATCTGAGCAAAGAGGTAAATAATCCACTTGCCAATGCAGGAGACTTAGGTGCAAGTTTGATTCCCAAGGTTGAGAAGATCCCTGGGTGGAGGAAAGGGAAACCCACTCCAGTATTCTTGCCTGGGAAATCCCATGAACAGAGGAGCCTGGTGGGCTATAGTCCACGGGAGTGCAAACAGCACACGACTGAGTGAGCACTCTTGCACACGCAGGTTCGTATTAGAGGGATGTGCAGCTGCTCTTGGTTTGTCTCCCTTTACACTGCCACCTCCTTAAACTCAGGGCCTGTCTTATTAGCAAGACAGGTAATTGTAAACATGTTCAGTTCAGTCCCTAAGTTGTGTCTGACTCTTTGCAACCCAATGGACAGCAGCACGCCAGGCTTCCCTTTCCATCACCAACTCCTGGCGCTTGCTCAAACTCATGCCCATTGAATCAGCGATGCATCCAACCATCTCCCTTACATCTCCCTTGCATTGCAAGCATATTACCTACTCATTTAAAGCCAAATGAGTGATTTGACAAGACAGCAGCACAGAATAGATGAGTAAGACATCCTATTTGCTTTAGGAATGGAAAACCAGATGCTGGAAGCCTGCTTCTGTTCTGAGGCCTTTGATTAGGAGAACGAGATGTGAGATATTTATAGCCCCAGGATCTGGCTTGACCTATTGGGTAGCTTCCAGCTCAAGGTGTGAAGGTCATACCCCCTCATCAAAGAGGAGAATCTGTAGATAACATCACAGATTTAGACCTTGTAGCCCACATACTCATCTTTCTCTAAAGGTGTGAGCTGGTGGCCAGCCCTAAGTCTGGAGCAGCTGTGCTCTTAATTGCTTTGTGGCACCAACATTATGGGCTGTGGGGGCAGGGAAGCATTGAGCTTTTTAATGCAGCGTGGGATCTGGTATCCAACACAGGCTCAAACACCATCATTTTTTCTTAGCTAAAGCCAGTGCTCTCTGACTTTGGTCTTTATCTCACAGAAGCCCTTCTAACCTCACCCTGCTGGGTCACAGAACATTTTTTCCCAAAGAATAGGTGCCAAATAATTTTGAGACATAAAAATATATACTAATCCATAAAACAAAATGTCTCGGAGAACCTTGGAACACAGTGTCTTGGAAACACATACCGTTCGTGTTTTCTTCACCAAATCTTTTTGTTTTGATAGCCTGGTTTAGCTCCATGTTAAAAAAAATGATTTTTTAAAATTATCTTTGTTTTTAAAAGATTTTTCAAATATTGAAATCTCTGTCTTTTTCCTAGTCCTTGGAGGAGTCTGCTCTTCAGGGCAGCTGGCCTGGTTCTAGCTTTCCCACTCAGAACCTGGGTGATTTTTCTTACCAGTTAACTTTCTTGGCCCTAGCTGTTGTTGTTCAGGCGCTAAGTCATGTCTGACTCTTTGCACCCCAGTGGACTGCAGCACGCCAGGCTCCACTGTCCTTCCCTATTTCCTGGAGCTTGCTCAGACTCATGTCCATTGAGTTAGTGATGCTATCTAACCATCTCTTCCTCTGCTGCCACCTTCTCCTTTTGCCTTCAACCTTTCCCAGCATCAGTTCAATTCGGTTCAGTTCAGTTCAGTATTTCAGTCTTGTCTGACTCTTTGCGACCCCATGAACTGCAGCATGCCAGGCTTCCCTGTCCATCACCAACTTCACCAACATCATCAACATCAGAGTTTTTTTTCCAATGAGCCAGTGGTGGCCAAAGTATCATAGCTTCAGCTTTAGTACCAGTCTTTCCAAAGAATATTCAGGGTTGACTTCTCTTAGACTTACTCAATTGCAACTTCTATAGCCATTAGAGTTTGAGAAGCACTTTTCTAGGTAGCTGTGTTGTATTTAGCATGGGTTTTTATCATCTATGTGCTTAGCTAGACCTGTGACTCCTACCCTGATACCATCATCATGGCAAAGATAAGAGCAGAACTGGGTTTAATCCAGCTACTTTGTATGCAAGGTAAGTGACTTCAGGCAATTGATCCACTTAATTTCAGCCCCAGTTCTCTCCTTTTTAAAATGTGTGTAATATGCTTTACTGTGACTCTTTAGAGTAAGACATATCCAGAATAATAATATCTGTAGTGGTTCCAGTGTACTATCTGGTTCATAATAACACTTCATATATTTCCAACAAGATAACAGCATACTCATCATTGTCAAAATGACACTTAGTTGCTCTTCTTTCTTTCCTTTCTCCTCCTCCTCTTCTTCTACTTGTTTGGCAATCTCAACCACCCAGAGCATAACTAAGAATATTGAATTAAAGTTTACCTTTCTTCAGTTACACTGCAATTATTATGAAACTCACCACGAGTCAATTACTTGTTGTATGGTAGGTGAGACCCTCTGTCCTTAGACCAAGCATTTGACTTTGGGTCTACCCACAGCTCTACCAGGAAAAGTTTTTTTTTTTTTTTTTAAATTCCAGTTCCCTAGGACATCATGAGCAGAAATTAGGGATGTGGGAAAGGCAGCTGCGGAAATGTGCATTAAGAGCTTGCAGTTGCCTGGCAGAGAGAGAGGAGAGCTGCCCCAGAAGCTTAGAATTGGGGTCTGAGTCATCAAGAAGAGATGAATTATTTTCCCAAGTCTCTACTGTGTGAAAGGGTAGGGAAGTTTTTAATGATATCTAACCAAAAGTTGAGCATGCAAGATTATTTTTAAAATTGGGATTTCTGAGTGAATGCCCCAGAACTGAGGCTTCAGCAATATTAAATCAAAATAAGCAGTTTCTATCTGAATTAACTCTCAAGAGGCTTCTTCTTTATAAGTAGCAACATTAGCACTCTCTGGCTCAGGAAAACTTCCACAACTTTGTTTTTTCCTCTTTTTATTTCACTTTTTTTTTTTTTTTTTTTTTTTTTTGGGGCAGCTTTGAGGTTTAGAATTCTGGTAAAGCCAAGTAAATTGGTTAATAAGAAATACATGGATGTCTCTGTTGAGGCCAAGGATGTGAACAATTTAATATTTTTAATAGGAAAACCATGAGGAACACCTGAAAACTTCGACTTCTGGGAAGATGGGGTAATTGTACTTGGACCTAGTCTTTCCACTAAGTCCAACTAAACACCCTAGATGTTGCATCAAGACTAATGTAAGAAAACTGTGCAGTGTGTGAAGAAGATGATGGATTGGCTAGAAATCTCTGGACCTAAAGAGAAAACAAAGTTATGGGTTCCCTGAATTTTCTTTGTCTTCACATATCCCACACTTGGAGCTGAAGAAGCCAGCCACCTAGAGATGCCAATAGGCACAGATAAAAACCAAAATCTGAAAACAAAACGAAAAATACCAGCCTTAACCAAAGCCTGCCTTCTTTACCCAGAGGAGCAGGAAAGGGGTGTGTGCTAGACAGCAGAAAACTTCTAGGAAATAACCACTTTATTGCAGCCAAACGCCACGTGAAAAACCATGGCCCACCCATAGCAGCAAAGGCTGAGTCAAGAAGCCAGGCTTCTGCCTTTCCGGGTGTAACAAGGGACCCCAAGGTCTTGCTGGGGTGGTGTCAAGGGAGGCCAAATGGGAAGCTGGGGTTTTCATCTCTCCAGGCAGTAATGAGACTCTTCCCCATCTCTCTGTGGAGACAGCGTGGGTTACCTGGGCTTCCAACCTTTTTGGGGTAGTAATGCATTTTTTTCCCCTACCCCCACACACTGGGATGCTGTCACAGAAGGGGAGTCATAAGACCTTCCTACTCCCCCAAACAAGGAGGTATGCATGAGGTCTGGTGGGGCGATGTCCCATCCTTATCCAGCAAAAACAAAGGGTAACATGGAGGTCATGTAGGGTGTCTAGACTTTATACTACCCCTGGGATTAATGGTGCGGTATCGTCCCATCTCAGAGGAGACCAGAGGAGACTAGTTAAAACATAGGTTTAAATAAAGAAATTAGTCCTGAATTTTCATTGAAGGACTGATGTTGAAGCTGAAACTCCTCTACTTTGGCCACCCGATGTGAAGAATGGACTCATTTGAAAAGACCCTGATGCTGGGAAAGATTGAAGGCAGAAGGAGAAGGGGATGACAGAGGATGAGATAGTTGAATGGCATCACTGACTCAATGGACATGAGTTTTGAGTAAACTCTGGGAGTTGGTGATGGACAGGGAGGCCTGTTGTGCTGCAGTCCATGGGGTCGCAAAGAGTTGGACACAACAGAGTGACTGAACTGAACTGAACTGAAGATTTAGTGTCTTAACATAATACCCAGGAATTACATGTCATGACCAAATGAAGTTTATTCCAGAGACACAAGTCTGGTTCAATATTTAAAAATCAATCCACATAATCTACTATATGACCAGGCTAAAGAAAAAAAAAAATCGCAAAATCTTATCAACTGATGCATAAAAACCATTTAACAGAATTCAATGCCTGTTCATTATAAAATCTCTGAAAAATAGGAGTAGAAGGATAAATTTCATCTTGTTGAGGAGCATTTACAAAAGAAAAAAAAAGAACGACAGCTAACATCATATTTGATGGTGAAAGAGAGAAAGTTTTCTCCTTTCTCCTTAGATATCTGTTTTCAACACTCTTATTCAACAGAATGCTGGGATTTCTAGCCAATGCAGTAAGTGAATAAAATAAAATAAAAGTAAAACAGATCAGAAAGGAAGAATAAAGCTGTTCTTATCAGTAGATGGTATAACTGCCTGTATAGAAAACACAAGGAATCTACCAATAATATTTCTAGAACTAAGAAATCAGTTCAGCAAGTTCCCAACATAAAAGATAAACATTAAAACATCAACTGTATTCAATATATTAAGTGACATACGGAAAACAAAATAAAAAGAACTTTTACAATTATTACAAAAGCTTAGGCATAAATTTATGAAAATATATACAGAATTTGTAAGATAAAAGCCACAAATGCTGATGAAAAAAATCAAACATGATCTAAATAGATATATATTTGGTTCATGGATTGAAAGACTCAATATGGTAAAGGTCTCAATTCTTTTTAAGTTGATATATAGGTGTAACACAATTACTATCAAGATCCCAGCAAGATTTTTTGGCATATATACATAAAATTATCATAAATTCATATGAGAAGGCAAAGAAATTAGAGCAGCCAACACAAGTTTTGAGCAAGAAACAAAATGTAGGAATCAGTTTACCCAGTTGCAAGACTTACATAGCTACTGTCATGAAGACCGTGGTTTGTCTGTTTGTTTGGTATTGAGCAGTATGAGCCATTTTTATATTTTGGAGATTAATCCATTGTCATTTGCATAATTTATAAAAAAGATATAAATGAACTTATTTCTAAAACAGAAAGAAACTCATAGAAAACAATCTTATGGTTCAGTTCATTTCAGTTCAGTTGCTCAGTCATATCTGACTCTTTGTGACCCCATGGACTGCCGCACGCCAGGCCTCCCTGTCCATCACCAACTCCTAGAGTTTACTCAAACTCATGTCCAAAACTGGAAAAGGTCAGTTTTCATTCCAATCCCAAAGAAAGGCAATGCCAAAGAATGCTCAAACTACCACACAATTGCACTCATCTCACACGCTAGTAAAGTAATGCTCAAAATTCTCCAAACCAGACTTCAACAATACGTGAACTGTAAACTTCCAGATGTTCAAGCTGGTTTTAAAAAAGGCACAGGGACCAGAGATCAAATTGCCAACATCTCCTGGATCATCAAAAAAAACAAGAGAATTCCAGAAAAATATCTATTTCTGCTTTATTAACTATGCCAAAGCCTTTGACTATGTGGATCACAAGAAACCATGGAAAATTCTGAAAGAGATGGGACTATCAGATCACCTAACCTGCCTGTTGAGAAATCTGTATGCAGGTCAGGAAGCAACAGTTAGAACTGGACATGGAACAACAGACTGGTTCCAAATAGGAAAAGGAGTACGTCAAGGTTGTATATTGTCACCCTGCTTATTTAACTTATATGCTGAATGCATCATGAGAAATGCCAGGCTGGATAAAGCACAAGCTGGAATCAAGATTGCCGGGAGAAGTATCAATAACCTCAGATATGCAGATGACACCACCCTTATAGCAGAAAGTGAAGAACTAAAGAGCCTCTTGATGAAAGTGAAAGAGGAGAGTGAAAAAGTTGGCTTAAAGCTCAACATTCAGAAAATGAAGATCATGGCATCCAGTCCCATCACTTCATGGCAAATAGATGGGGAAACAGTGGCTGACTTTTTTTTGGGGGGGCTCCAAAATCTTATGGTTACCAAAGAGGAAAGGGTGATGGAGGAAGAGAAAAATTAGGAGACTAGGATTAACAGATGCACAATTACTATATATAGAATAAATAAACAAGGGCCTAGAGTATAGCATACTCAATATTTTGGGGCTTCCCTGATGGTTTAGCTGGTAAAGAGTCCTCTTGAAATGTGGGAGATCTGGGTTCATCCCTGGGTTGGGAAGATCCCCTGGAGAAGGTAAAGGCTATCCACTCGAGTATTCTGGCCTGAAAAATTCCATGGACTGTATAGTCCATGGGTTTGCAAAGAGTTGGACATGATATTTTAAAAACTCTATAAAGGAAGAGAATCTAAAAGCTATCTATCATCTGTCTATCTATCATCTATCTATCTGTCTATCTATCTAGCTTATCTGTCTATCTAGCTTATCTATCTACCTATCTATATGTATGCAGCAGCTCCCCTGTTAGCTCAGTGGTAAAGAATCCACCTTCCAAGCAAAAGACATAGGTTCAAGTCCTGGGTCAGAAAGAAAATGGCAACCCATTCCTGTATTTCTTGCCTGGGAAACCCATGGGCAAGGCAGGCTGGTGGGGCTATAGTCCATGGGATTGTAAAAGAGTCAGGCATAGCTCAGTGGCTAAACTTCAACAAATATATGTGTATAACTGAACCATTGTGTTGTACACCTAAAACTAGCATGATATTGTAAATTAACTATACTTCAATTGAAAAAATATGAAGAGTTGAGAATATTAATATTCACTTTGAGTTACTCTCATTTAAATAAGAGATTTGAAAAAA
>SJYW01049800.1:288582-314141 GCA_006410735.1 Raphicerus campestris
AAAAGCCACAAATGCTGATGAAAAAAATCAAACATGATCTAAATAGATATATATTTGGTTCATGGATTGAAAGACTCAATATGGTAAAGGTCTCAATTCTTTTTAAGTTGATATATAGGTGTAACACAATTACTATCAAGATCCCAGCAAGATTTTTTGGCATATATACATAAAATTATCATAAATTCATATGAGAAGGCAAAGAAATTAGAGCAGCCAACACAAGTTTTGAGCAAGAAACAAAATGTAGGAATCAGTTTACCCAGTTGCAAGACTTACATAGCTACTGTCATGAAGACTGTGGTTTGTCTGTTTGTTTGGTATTGAGCAGTATGAGCCATTTTTATATTTTGGAGATTAATCCATTGTCATTTGCATAATTTATAAAAAAGATATAAATGAACTTATTTCTAAAACAGAAAGAAACTCATAGAAAACAATCTTATGGTTCAGTTCATTTCAGTTCAGTTGCTCAGTCATATCTGACTCTTTGTGACCCCATGGACTGCCGCACACCAGGCCTCCCTGTCCATCACCAACTCCTAGAGTTTACTCAAACTCATGTCCAAAACTGGAAAAGGTCAGTTTTCATTCCAATCCCAAAGAAAGGCAATGCCAAAGAATGCTCAAACTACCACACAATTGCACTCATCTCACACGCTAGTAAAGTAATGCTCAAAATTCTCCAAACCAGACTTCAACAATACGTGAACTGTTAACTTCCAGATGTTCAAGCTGGTTTTAGAAAAGGCACAGGGACCAGAGATCAAATTGCCAACATCTCCTGGATCATCAAAAAAGCAAGAGAATTCCAGAAAAACATCTATTTCTGCTTTATTGACTATGCCAAAGCCTTTGACTATGTGGATCACAAGAAACCGTGGAAAATTCTGAAAGAGATGGGACTATCAGATCACCTAACCTGCCTGTTGAGAAATCTGTATGCAGGTCAGGAAGCAACAGTTAGAACTGGACATGGAACAACAGACTGGTTCCAAATAGGAAAAGGAGTACGTCAAGGTTGTATATTGTCACCCTGCTTATTTAACTTATATGCTGAGTGCATCATGAGAAATGCCAGGCTGGATAAAGCACAAGCTGGAATCAAGATTGCCGGGAGAAGTATCAATAACCTCAGATATGCAGATGACACCACCCTTATAGCAGAAAGTGAAGAACTAAAGAGCCTCTTGATGAAAGTGAAAGAGGAGAGTGAAAAAGTTGGCTTAAAGCTCAACATTCAGAAAATGAAGATCATGGCATCCAGTCCCATCACTTCATGGCAAATAGATGGGGAAACAGTGGCTGACTTTTTTGGGGGGGGGCTCCAAAATCTTATGGTTACCAAAGAGGAAAGGGTGATGGAGGAAGAGAAAAATTAGGAGACTAGGATTAACAGATGCACAATTACTATATATAGAATAAATAAACAAGGGCCTAGAGTATAGCATACTCAATATTTTGGGGCTTCCCTGATGGTTTAGCTGGTAAAGAGTCCTCTTGAAATGTGGGAGATCTGGGTTCATCCCTGGGTTGGGAAGATCCCCTGGAGAAGGTAAAGGCTATCCACTCGAGTATTCTGGCCTGAAAAATTCCATGGACTGTATAGTCCATGGGTTTGCAAAGAGTTGGACATGATATTTTAAAAACTCTATAAAGGAAGAGAATCTAAAAGCTATCTATCATCTGTCTATCTATCATCTATCTATCTGTCTATCTATCTAGCTTATCTGTCTATCTAGCTTATCTATCTACCTATCTATATGTATGCAGCAGCTCCCCTGTTAGCTCAGTGGTAAAGAATCCACCTTCCAAGCAAAAGACATAGGTTCAAGTCCTGGGTCAGAAAGAAAATGGCAACCCATTCCTGTATTTCTTGCCTGGGAAACCCATGGGCAAGGCAGGCTGGTGGGGCTATAGTCCATGGGATTGTAAAAGAGTCAGGCATAGCTCAGTGGCTAAACTTCAACAAATATATGTGTATAACTGAACCATTGTGTTGTACACCTAAAACTAGCATGATATTGTAAATTAACTATACTTCAATTGAAAAAATATGAAGAGTTGAGAATATTAATATTCACTTTGAGTTACTCTCATTTAAATAAGAGATTTGAAANTGTGATCCACACAGTCAAAGGCTTTGGCATAGTCAATAAAGCAGAAATAAATGTTTTTCTGTAACTCTCTTGCTTTTTCAGTGATCCAGCGGATATTGGCAGTTTGATGTCTGGTTCCTCTGCCTTTTCTAAAACCAGCTTGAACATCAGGGATTTCACGGTTCACGTATTGCTGAAGTATGGCTTAGAGAATTTTGAGCATTACTTTACTAGCGTGTGAGATGAGTGCAGTTGTGAGGTAGTTTGAGCATTCTTTGGTATTCTTTGGATTAGAATGAAAACTGACCTTTTCCAGGCCTGTGGCCACTGCTGAGTTTTCCAAATTTGCTGGCATATTGAGTGCAGCACTTTCATAGCATCATCTTTTAGGATTTGAAATAGTTCAACTGGAATGCCAGCACCTCCACTAGCTTTGTTCGTAGTTATACTTTCTAAGGCCCACATGACTTCCCATCCCAGGATGTCTGGCTCTAGGTGAGTGATCACACCATCATGATNTCAACTGGAATGCCAGCACCTCCACTAGCTTTGTTCGTAGTTATACTTTCTAAGGCCCACATGACTTCCCATCCCAGGATGTCTGGCTCTAGGTGAGTGATCACACCATCATGATTATCTTGGTCATGAAGATCTTTTTTGTACAGTTCTTCTGTGTATTCTTGCCACCTCTTCTTAGTATCTTCTGCTTCTGTTAGGTCCAGACCATTTCTGTCCTTCATCGAGCATGGTTCAAAGGTGCAAAGTCCTTCAGTTTTGGCTATGCAACATTCAATATATAGCTTCCAAAAACTGTTCTGAGTGTGTCAGGTGAGAAACAGGAGAAAGAGGAGAGAGAATTGTGAAGACATACCCGTCGCTTAAGTCCCTCCTCCCGGAAGATACGCATATTCCCTCTGTTCACGTTCCCTTGGTGAGGGGTAGAAAGGTGGTTCCATCCAGAGCAAAAGGGTCTGGAACTGTGGTCCAACTGTGTATCCAGGAATTAGAGGGGACAGGTTAGTGAGGGCTAGCCAGCCTCCGTCATTTCAGTTATCATAGAAACAACTCCTTTTATATTTGTACTCATAGTAATGATATCATTGATTTATATCTGTGCCAAGATTGAAAAATTCCAGTTTATGTGATATACTATTAAATTGGAGAAGGAAATGGCAACCCACTCCAGCGTTCTTGCCTAGAGAATCCCAGGGACGGAGGAACCTGGTGGGTGCTGTCTATGGGGTCGCACAGAGTCGGACACGACTGATGCGACTTAGCAGCAGCAGCAGCAGCAGCAGCTATTAAATTACATAATTACAATAATAAGAAAATTAGAAGACCCAGTAACAAAAGCAGCTTGGTAAGCACAGCTGTAGTGATGAAGGAGAAGTGCACAAGCGCTCTAGCCAGTGGTCGCACTGAGCATTTTGCGTGTCACGGTCATCCCTCATTGCTTTTTATGGAGGAAAGTGAGAATGTCAGTTAACTGAGTGAGTGAGTGGATTTAGTGCAAGTCTACTAAGAAACTTATACTGTTCCAATGTCATAGGGTTGTAGGGAATATTAATGAGATATCCATGTAAGATGCTTTATATCACCTTATATCAATAGTATGAATTGACATTTGGGGCTGGATGATCCTTTGCTGTAGGGACTTGACCAGTAAGCAGCACACTTGGTCTCTGCCCACTAGATGCCAGTAACAGCCTCCTAGTTGTGACAATTAAAAATATCCCCAGACATGACTAGATATCTGCTACAGAGTAAAATCACTCAAGGTTGTGACTCATTGCTTTTTATGGTACCAGGCACTTATTAACAATTTATTACATTTTGATTCCCTTCTCCTTTGCATCCCCTACCACCATACTTTACACCCAGGATCTCTGTACTTCAGCAGCATGATGATCAGTCCATAAGAGCAATGGTCCTCTTGACTCAAAGATGGGAAAGGAAAATTAATAATATATTGAATTCATGCAGCATTTTACCCTCCAAAAATTATAATTTGTTGAGGGTAAACTTAATCAGTTGTACTGTGTTCAGAGAAAGACTATGTAACAGAAATAGGATATTAGTTTATCTTGGTTTTTTATTCTTGTCAACTGCTAAATAAAACATCCTTTTACCCATATATTTCTTATGATTGTACATGTTTAAGTATTTCTATAGGATAAATTCCTAGAAAATGAATTAAAATGGAATAGATATTACACATTGCTTTCCAAAAACTTAGTATGAATTTAGATTTCTACTCCCACCAACGATGCATGTGATTGCTCATTTTCCAAAAGCATGAATTATGTATTATTTTTGCTTTTTAACTTCAGCCATTGTGATGGGTAGAAAATAGCAAATCAGTCTTTATTTTAGTTTGCTGGTGAAATAAATTGTATTCTTTTAAAAATCATCTTTTTAAATAATTGAATTGCTTTCTTATTAATTTATAGAAATTTTAATATATTAATATAATAGATAGTAACTTGTTCTCTGCTCTGTATATTGCAAATATTTTCTTCCTCTCTGCCACTTGTCTTTGGATTTTATTTATACTTTTTTCAAAAAGAAATTTTCATATTTTTAAATCTGACAAAAATTTTTATGGCTTCTGGTATTTATGGCTTACTTTAAAAAAATTTCCTTGTTACAATGTTATTTTCTTGTACTAGTTTTTATAATTAGGTAGTTACTGCTACTGCTAAGTTACTTAAGTCGTGTCCGACTCTGTGCAACCCCATAGACAGCACCTACCAGGCTCCGCCGTCCCTGGGATTCTCCACGCAAGAACACTGGAGTGGTTTGCCATTTCCTTCTCCAATGCATGAAAGTGAAAAGTGAAATTTTCCCTTATATTTAGATTTTTAATTCACCTGGAATCTTGTCTTTGGATACCATGTCAGTTGTAAATCTAATTTTATTTCCAAATTAAATCTAATAATCCCAACACTTTATCCCCAGTGATTTGAAATGTCACTGTGATCATTTACTGAATTCCCAATTATAAGGACTGTCTGGATAATTTATTCTATTGTACTGGTTTATTTATTTCTATTTTTATACATACTGTTTTAATTACTGAAGCTTTGTGGTATGTTTTGAGACCCTTCGTCATNTCAGAATTTTCCACAGTTTATTGTGATCCACACAGTCAAAGGCTTTGGCATAGTCAATAAAGCAGAAATAAATGTTTTTCTGTAACTCTCTTGCTTTTTCAGTGATCCAGCGGATATTGGCAGTTTGATGTCTGGTTCCTCTGCCTTTTCTAAAACCAGCTTGAACATCAGGGATTTCACGGTTCACGTATTGCTGAAGTATGGCTTAGAGAATTTTGAGCATTACTTTACTAGCGTGTGAGATGAGTGCAGTTGTGAGGTAGTTTGAGCATTCTTTGGTATTCTTTGGATTAGAATGAAAACTGACCTTTTCCAGGCCTGTGGCCACTGCTGAGTTTTCCAAATTTGCTGGCATATTGAGTGCAGCACTTTCATAGCATCATCTTTTAGGATTTGAAATAGTTCAACTGGAATGCCAGCACCTCCACTAGCTTTGTTCGTAGTTATACTTTCTAAGGCCCACATGACTTCCCATCCCAGGATGTCTGGCTCTAGGTGAGTGATCACACCATCATGATTATCTTGGTCATGAAGATCTTTTTTGTACAGTTCTTCTGTGTATTCTTGCCACCTCTTCTTAGTATCTTCTGCTTCTGTTAGGTCCAGACCATTTCTGTCCTTCATCGAGCATGGTTCAAAGGTGCAAAGTCCTTCAGTTTTGGCTATGCAACATTCAATATATAGCTTCCAAAAACTGTTCTGAGTGTGTCAGGTGAGAAACAGGAGAAAGAGGAGAGAGAATTGTGAAGACATACCCGTCGCTTAAGTCCCTCCTCCCGGAAGATACGCATATTCCCTCTGTTCACGTTCCCTTGGTGAGGGGTAGAAAGGTGGTTCCATCCAGAGCAAAAGGGTCTGGAACTGTGGTCCAACTGTGTATCCAGGAATTAGAGGGGACAGGTTAGTGAGGGCTAGCCAGCCTCCGTCATTTCAGTTATCATAGAAACAACTCCTTTTATATTTGTACTCATAGTAATGATATCATTGATTTATATCTGTGCCAAGATTGAAAAATTCCAGTTTATGTGATATACTATTAAATTGGAGAAGGAAATGGCAACCCACTCCAGCGTTCTTGCCTAGAGAATCCCAGGGACGGAGGAACCTGGTGGGTGCTGTCTATGGGGTCGCACAGAGTCGGACACGACTGATGCGACTTAGCAGCAGCAGCAGCAGCAGCAGCTATTAAATTACATAATTACAATAATAAGAAAATTAGAAGACCCAGTAACAAAAGCAGCTTGGTAAGCACAGCTGTAGTGATGAAGGAGAAGTGCACAAGCGCTCTAGCCAGTGGTCGCACTGAGCATTTTGCGTGTCACGGTCATCCCTCATTGCTTTTTATGGAGGAAAGTGAGAATGTCAGTTAACTGAGTGAGTGAGTGGATTTAGTGCAAGTCTACTAAGAAACTTATACTGTTCCAATGTCATAGGGTTGTAGGGAATATTAATGAGATATCCATGTAAGATGCTTTATATCACCTTATATCAATAGTATGAATTGACATTTGGGGCTGGATGATCCTTTGCTGTAGGGACTTGACCAGTAAGCAGCACACTTGGTCTCTGCCCACTAGATGCCAGTAACAGCCTCCTAGTTGTGACAATTAAAAATATCCCCAGACATGACTAGATATCTGCTACAGAGTAAAATCACTCAAGGTTGTGACTCATTGCTTTTTATGGTACCAGGCACTTATTAACAATTTATTACATTTTGATTCCCTTCTCCTTTGCATCCCCTACCACCATACTTTACACCCAGGATCTCTGTACTTCAGCAGCATGATGATCAGTCCATAAGAGCAATGGTCCTCTTGACTCAAAGATGGGAAAGGAAAATTAATAATATATTGAATTCATGCAGCATTTTACCCTCCAAAAATTATAATTTGTTGAGGGTAAACTTAATCAGTTGTACTGTGTTCAGAGAAAGACTATGTAACAGAAATAGGATATTAGTTTATCTTGGTTTTTTATTCTTGTCAACTGCTAAATAAAACATCCTTTTACCCATATATTTCTTATGATTGTACATGTTTAAGTATTTCTATAGGATAAATTCCTAGAAAATGAATTAAAATGGAATAGATATTACACATTGCTTTCCAAAAACTTAGTATGAATTTAGATTTCTACTCCCACCAACGATGCATGTGATTGCTCATTTTCCAAAAGCATGAATTATGTATTATTTTTGCTTTTTAACTTCAGCCATTGTGATGGGTAGAAAATAGCAAATCAGTCTTTATTTTAGTTTGCTGGTGAAATAAATTGTATTCTTTTAAAAATCATCTTTTTAAATAATTGAATTGCTTTCTTATTAATTTATAGAAATTTTAATATATTAATATAATAGATAGTAACTTGTTCTCTGCTCTGTATATTGCAAATATTTTCTTCCTCTCTGCCACTTGTCTTTGGATTTTATTTATACTTTTTTCAAAAAGAAATTTTCATATTTTTAAATCTGACAAAAATTTTTATGGCTTCTGGTATTTATGGCTTACTTTAAAAAAATTTCCTTGTTACAATGTTATTTTCTTGTACTAGTTTTTATAATTAGGTAGTTACTGCTACTGCTAAGTTACTTAAGTCGTGTCCGACTCTGTGCAACCCCATAGACAGCACCTACCAGGCTCCGCCGTCCCTGGGATTCTCCACGCAAGAACACTGGAGTGGTTTGCCATTTCCTTCTCCAATGCATGAAAGTGAAAAGTGAAATTTTCCCTTATATTTAGATTTTTAATTCACCTGGAATCTTGTCTTTGGATACCATGTCAGTTGTAAATCTAATTTTATTTCCAAATTAAATCTAATAATCCCAACACTTTATCCCCAGTGATTTGAAATGTCACTGTGATCATTTACTGAATTCCCAATTATAAGGACTGTCTGGATAATTTATTCTATTGTACTGGTTTATTTATTTCTATTTTTATACATACTGTTTTAATTACTGAAGCTTTGTGGTATGTTTTGAGACCCTTCGTCATTTTCTTTTTAACTATCTCTTGGCACATTTCCCTCCCAGATAAGCATTAAAATGTGGCATTATGCTTCCCATTATAAATATACAATGCTGTGCTTCAAGGGTGTGGGTGTTACTTCTATCAGGCACCTGGCAACTGTGGGCAGATTAAGACTCCCTGCTTATGTGTTTGAATCAAGAATAGAAGTGTCCTTGTTCCCAGAAATCCAGTGGACTGCCTCTTCTAAAGAATGCTATTGATTACAAGCCAGTGACAGATTGTGTTGGGTCAGACTGCTTCCTCGATGCTTGGCCTACTAGGTTGTTTAGGAACTGGGCTGGGCTGACTTCTGCAGGCATTCTATTGCTTAATTGCTCAGTAACAAGGCTACATTCAACTCTACCTTTGCTTCTTACCCTTTCTCAGAGGGAAAAAAATTGAACCAGCCCTTCTTTCTCGTATTTGCTCTCGCGCTTGACACCCAGACCTCACTACACTTGGCCAGGATGCATTTAACAGCTCAGTGAAGTGTGCCATTGGTTTATGGGGTGTATGCAGCAGGGAGCTTTCCAGAGGGGCCCCGCTGCCCCACTTCTCAGTTATGCACATTCTCAGTTATCAGGATCCCTTTCTAATCAAGGCATTAACTTGAGTCACAAAAAGAGATAGCAGAGGATTCAACTGTTATAATTTGGCAAGACGAATTAAATTTCTTGATAAGGCCCCCATCAGCTCAGAAAGGACATCCCACAAAGAGTTGAACTATATAATGGCCCTATGTACTTTCAAGAGGGCAATCTAGATTGGCGTTGGCCCCTCTCTTGCCATATTTGAAGCAAGATTTCAAGAAAGGACCAGCACAGTCAGTCTCAGCTGGACAGTCCCCCAAACTTTGACCTCAGTGAGCTAGACTATGCTAGGTTTCAAGAGGCTGAGGGTACTACTGGTCACCTGCTCTGAAAGGATGAGATTTTCACACCTCATTCCACTTTAGCACAAATTCATATCCCATCTCAACTCCACAGCCTATTCTATATTTTCTCTGTCAGTCTACCAATTACAAAACTTCTTCTGCATACCATTTTATGTCTTAGCAAATCAAAGCTCCCCAGATGTGGTGGTACAAGTGGCCCAAGATTGTTCTATGCAAGTACTAGTGTTTTCTGTCTGTAATGGAGAGTTTTGGAAAGCATGGTAGTAAAGAATCACTTGATTGGAAAAAGTAGAATTTGTTCAAAGTTGCTTTAGCCAAAAAAAAAAGAAATAAGAAAGAGAGGGATTTATTGAAAGATCATGGAGGTGTCTCATAAAACAAACAAAACGGGGTGGAGAAAAAAACTGGAACTCAGAAAGAATGAGAACTAGAAAATTCAGAAAATTCTCTCCCTCTCCCCAAAAGATCTTCTCTGTTCTACTTGCTTATTAAACCAAACATAACTGCCTCAATTAAAATTTGTATAATTTCAGACTTCCAGAAATATTAGGGTTTCTGAGCCCCCTCCCATCATAATTTCAAAATCCTGAGACGATTTAATTGAGTGTGATTTGGGTGGTCACTTAAGCCATTTGCTGCTGTTGCTCAGTCACCAAGTCATGTCAGACTCTTTGCAACTTCATGGACTGCAGCACACCAGGCCTCCCTGTCCCACACCATCTTTGGGAGCTTGCCCAACTTCATGTCCATTGGATTGGTGATGCCACCCAACCACCTCATCCATAGTCTTGACAGACGGACCTTTGTCGGCAAAGTAATGTCTCTGCTTTTGAATATACTATCTAGGTTGGTCATAACTTTTCTTCCAAGGGGTAAGTGTCTTTTAATTTCATGGCTGCAGTCACCATCTGCAGTGATTTTGGAGCCCCCCAAAATAAAGTCTGACACTGTATCATAAACCTAAAACACTGTTTAGGTTTGTCATAACTTTCCTTCCAACAAGCGATTATCTTCTAATTTCATGGTTGCAGTCACCATTCACAGTGATTTTAGAGCCCAAAGAGAGGAAATCTGTCACTGTTTCCACCTTTTCCTTCTATTTGCCATGAAGTGATGGGACTGGATGCCATGATCTTAGTTTTTTTAATATTAAGTTTTAAGCCAGCTTTTTCACTCTCCTCTTTCACCCTCATCAAAAGGCTCTTTAGTTGCTCTTTGCTTTCTGTCATTAGAGTGGTATCATCTGCATATCTGTGGTATTTCTCCCAGCAATCTTGATTCCAGTTTGCAATTCATCCAGCCCAACATTTCACGTGATATGCTCTGCCTATAAGCTAAATAAACAGGGTGACAATATACATCCTTGTTATACTCCTTTCTCAATTTTGAACCAGTCAATTGGTCCATATAAGGCTCTAATTGTTGCTTCTTTCAGTTCAGTTCAGTTCAGCTGCTCAGTCATGTCCGACTCTTTGTGACCCCATGAATTGCAGCACGCCAGGCCTCCCTGTCCATCACCATCTCTCGGAGTTCACTCAGACTCACATCCATTGAGTCTGTGATGCCATCCAGCCATCTCATCCTCTGTTGTCCCCTTCTCCTCCTGCCCCCAATCCCTCCCAGCATTAGAGTCTTTTCTAATGAGTCAACTCTTTCCATGAGGTGTCCAAAGTACTGGAGTTTCAGCTCTAGCATCATTCCTTCCAAAGAAATCCCAGGGTTGATCTCCTTCAGAATGGATTGGTTGGATCTCCTTGCAGTCCAAGGGACTCTCAAGAGTTTTCTCCAACACCACAGTTCAAAAGCAACAATTCTTAGGTGCTCAGCCTTCTTCACAGTCCAACTCTCACATCCATACATGACCACAGGAAAAACCATAGCCTTGACTAGATGGACCTTAGTCGGCAAAGTAATGTCTCTGCTTTTGAATATACTACCTAGGTTGGTCATAACTTTTCTTCCAAGGAGTAAGCATCCTCTAATTTCATGGCTGCAGTTGCTTCTTTACCTGTATTCAAGTTTTCCAGAAGACAAGTAAGATGGTCTGATATTCCCATCTCTTTAAGAGTTTTCCACAGTTTGTTATGATCTACACAGTCAAAGGCTTTAGGGTAGTCAATGAGACAGAAATAGATGTTTTTCTGGAATCCCCTTTGCTTTCTTTATGATCCAGCAAATGTTGGCAATTTGATCTCTGGTTCCTCTGCTTTTTCTAAACCTAGTTTGTACACCTGGAAGTTCTTGACCCAAGCACTGCTGAAGCCTAGCTTGAAGGATTTCCCGCCTTACTAGAGTGGGAAGTGAGCACAGTTGTTCCAGGAGTTTATACATTCTTTAGTACTACTCATGTTGGGAACTGGAGTGAAGATTGACCTTTTCCAGTCCTGTGGCCACTGCTGAGTTTTCCAAATTTGCTGGCATGTTGAGTGCAGCACTTTCACAGCATCATCTTTCAGGATTGGAAATAGCTCAACTGGAATTCCAGCACCTCCACTAGCTTTGTTCGTAATGATGTTTTCTAAGGCCCACTTGACTTCACATTCCAGNCTACTGACCTGGGGAGTTCCTCTTTTGGTATCCTATCATTTTGCCTTTTCATACTGTTCATGGGGTTCTCAAGGCAAGATCTGAAATAGCTTTGCTGGAGTTCTACCATCTCCACTAGCTTTATTGGCAGCAGTGCTTCCTAAGGCCCACTTGATTTCACACTCAAGGATATCTGGCTCTAGGTGAGTGACCACACCATGATGGTTATTAAGACCTTTTTTGTACAGTTCTTCTGAGTNGTCCATTTTAGTTAGCTGATTCCTAAAATGTCAACATTCACTCTTGCCATCTCCTATTTGACCACTTTCAATTTGCCTTGATTCATGGACCTGACATTCCAGGTTCCTATGCAATATTGTTCTTTACAACATCAGACCTTGCTTCTATCACCAGTCACATCCACAACTGGGTATTGTTTTTGCCTTGGCTCCATCCCTTCATTCTTTCTGGAGTTATTTCCCCACTGATCTCCAGTAGCATATTGGGCACCTACTGACCTGGGGAGTTCCTCTTTTGGTATCCTATCATTTTGCCTTTTCATACTGTTCATGGGGTTCTCAAGGCAAGATCTGAAATAGCTTTGCTGGAGTTCTACCATCTCCACTAGCTTTATTGGCAGCAGTGCTTCCTAAGGCCCACTTGATTTCACACTCAAGGATATCTGGCTCTAGGTGAGTGACCACACCATGATGGTTATTAAGACCTTTTTTGTACAGTTCTTCTGAGTATTCTTGCCATCTCTTCTTGATCTCTTCTGCTTCTATTAGGTCTTTACCATTTCTGTCCTTTATTGTGCCCATCTTTGCAAAGAAATGTTCCTTTAATATCTCCAGTATTCTTGAAGAGATCTCTAGTCTTTCCCCTTCTGCTGTTTTCCTCTATTTCTTTGCATTCTCCATTGAAGAAGGCCTTCTTTTCTCTTCTTGCTATTCTCTGGAACTTTGCAATCAGTGGGTATACCTTTAACTTTCTCCCTTGCTTTTCGCTTCTCTTCTTTCCTTAGCCATTTGTAAGCCCTCCTCAGCAACCACTTTGCCTCCTTGCATTTCTTTTTCTTTAGTACGGTTTTGATCAGTGCCTCCTGTACAATACTATGAACTCTGTCCATAGTTTTTCAGGCACTCTGTCCACCTGACTGAATCCCTTGAATCAACTCTAGCCATGCCTGGTGCAAAATGCAATGACAAGGGTCATAGAGTTTCATATCCCACTAACCTCCTATTGGGGTGATGAAAGGAGACCAAAGGGGTTAGATAGGCCTGGGTAGGGCAGATAAGGGCTTCTCTGGTAGTTCATCTGGTAAAGAATCCACCTACAATGCAGAAGACTCCAGTTCAATTCCTGGGTCAGGAAGATCCCCTGGAGAAGGGATAGGCTATCCACTTCAGTATTCTTGAGTCTCCCTGGTGGCTCAGATAGTAAAGAATCTGCCTGTAATATGGGAGACCTGGGTTCAATCCCTGGATTTGGTAAGATCCCCTGGAGGAGGGCATGGCAACCCACTCCAGTATTCTTGCCTGGAGAATCCCCACAGACAGAGGACCCTGGTGGGCTGTATACAGCCCATGTGGTCACAAGGAGTCAGATACTATTGAGCGACAAGCAGCAACAGGGCAGATAAACTGACCTATTGGTCTGCCATGAAGATGCAGGAACATACAAGATAAGGCCCCCTCCTGGGCCTCAATAAACTCACCAGGGCAAAAGCTCCCATATGAAGTGTGTAGGGAGAGAACCACTGGCCTTCCCAAGGAACTCCTCCATGATTGCCCAAGAGGTGCATTCAGTTTTTAAGACCCCAGCCATCCCACTTGTGTCAATGGAGAGTGAAAAGAGGACAATGACATTTGTCTTAGAAACCCTTTGCTGGAGGTAGGAAAGGATTAAGATTGATATTTTGATGGCATCAGTACTAGAGTATCCAACAACATGAGTATTTCCATGTGGGAGAATGTGTTGAGCTTCCCTTTGATTTGTCTTGATCCTCTGAATCTCCTCTTTGATTGGAGCACAACCCTGACATTCACAGGCAGGGTCAAGCATCTTTTGTGGGAGGAGTGGAAAATGCCTCAATTCATTTTTTTAATTATTTATTTATTTGGCTGTGCTGGGTCTTCATTGCAGCATGTGGGATCTAGTTCCCTGACCAGGGATTGAACCTGGGCCCCCTGCCTTGTGAACACAGAGTCTTAACCACTGGGCCATCAGGAAAGTCCCAATCCCTGTATTCTTTCCAAAGTGTTTGCTGCATCAATGTCATAGGGCTAACTGAAAGATCTAAGTTCACCAGGAAATGAGTGGAAACTACAGAGAAATTCATCAAAGAAAATAATCTCCCCATGAAGTATGTATCCCAGATACCTGGCATCACAATCAGCTGAGGTGTTTGTTAAAATATAGATTCTCTAATATAATATTATAAATCAACTATATACTAATATAAACACAAATTAAGTTCTTTTTAAAAAGTAGATTTCTGGTCTGGCTGCAGATCTGGCTCCTATAAAACCAAGCAGGACACTGGGGCTCCTGGGTACAGAACCCTTTCTGTATCCCTGCTTTCTTGTTTGTAAGAAATAGGCTTCAGCCTCCTTGACTATCCCTGAGTATTCAAACAGTTTCTAAGCAGTAAAAGGAGGGGCTGCAGAGACAAGGGATGAACAGCCAAGAAGCAATAGCGTGGCCTTGGGGCACAGTCCTGGTTCTCCCTCAAGGAGTATGCAAAACAACTCTCTTGATCTCTTCTACCGAACTAAATGGCAACCCACTCCAGTATTCTCAATCCCATGGATGGAGGAGCCTGGTGGGCTACAGTCCACAGGGTTGCAAAGAGTCAGACATGACTGAGCAACTTCACTTCACAGAACTAAAAGTCCCAAGTAATGGAAGATGTTAACTTCTTGACGAAGATTTCTTCATTTCAGAGAGGTCACAGTTTGATAACCTCAGGAACCAAAGAAGCTCATAAAGAGAGCTGAGGCCAGATTAAAGAAATGAAGGCCCTGCACATACCCTGATCTGCCTCTGCTAACACACCCTTGAACCGTGGGTATAAAACTTCTCATCAAATGCCTCTTTGGTTGGGAGATACAGCTTTGAAGGCATTATTTGCCATGTCCCCCTTTGCCTGGCAAAGCAATAAAGTTATTCTTTTCTTCAGTTCAGTTCAGTTCAGTTCAGTCACTCAGTAGTATCTAACTCTTTGTGACCCTATGGACTGCAGCACACCAGGCTTCCTTGTCCATCACCAACTCCCAGAGCTTACTCAAATTCATGTCCATCGCGTTGGTGATGCCATCCAACCATCTCATTCTCTCCCATCTCCTTCTTCTCCTGCCTTCAATCTTACCCAGCAACAGGGTCTTTTCCAATGAGTCAGTTTTTCTCATCAAGTGGCCAAAGTATTGGAGTTTCAGCTTCAATATCAGTCCTTCCAATGAAAATTCAGGACTGATTTCCTTTAGGATGGACTAGTTGGGTCTCCCTGCAGTCCAAGGGGCTCTCAAGGCTTCTCCAACAATACAATTCAAAAGCATCAATTCTTTAGCACTCAGCTTGCCTTATGGTCCAACTCTCACACCCATAAATGCCTACTGGAAAAACCATAGCTTTGACTAGATAGACTTTTGTTGGCAAAGTAATATCTCTGCTTTTTAATATTCTGTCTAGGTTGGTCATAGCTTTTCTTCCAAGGAGCAAGCGTTTTTAAATTTCATGGCTGCAATCACCATCTGTGGTGATTTTGGAGCCCCCAAAAATAAAGTCTGTCACTGTTTCCACTGTTTCCCCATCTATTTGCCATGAAGTGATGGGGCCGGATGCCATGATCTTAGTGATCTTTCTGAATGTTGAATTTTAAGCCAACTTTTTCACTCTTCTCTTTCACTTTCATCAAGAGGCTCTTTAGTTCTTCTCTTTCTGCCATAAGGATGGTGTCATCTGCGTATCTGAGGTTATTGATATTTCTCCCAGCAATCTTGATTCCAGCTTGTGCTTCATCCAGCCCAGCATTTCACATGATGTACTCTGTACTGGGCTTCCCTGGTGGCTCAGACGGGAGACCTGGGTTCTATCCCTGGGTTGGGAAAATCCCCTGGAGAAGGGAATGGCAACCCACTCCAGTATTCTTCCCTAGAAAATTCAATGGACAGAGAAATCTGGCAGGCTACAGTCCATGGGGTCACAAAGAGTTGAACACAACTGAGGGACTTTCACACATACACATACACACTCTGCATATAAGTTAAATAAGCAGGGTGACAATATACAGACTTGATGTACTCCTTTCCTGATTTGGAACAAGTCTGTTGTTCCATGTCCAGTTCCATGTCTAACTGTTGCTTCCTAACCTGCATACAGATTTCTCAGGAGACAGGTAAAGTGGTCTGGTATTCCCCTGTCTTTCAGAATTTTCCAGTTTGTTGTGATCCACACAGTCAAAGGCTTTGGCATAGTCAGTAAAGGAGAAGTACATGTTTTTCTGGAACTCTCTTGCTTTTTTCAATGATCCAACAGATATTGGCAATTTGATCTCTGGTTCCTCTGCTGTTTCTAAATCCAGCTTGAACATCTGGAAGTTCATGGTTCATGTACTGTTGAATCCTGGCTTGGAGAATTTTGAGCATTACTTTGCTAAAGATGAGTGCAATTGTGTGGTAGTTTGAGCATTCTTTGGCATTGCCTTTCCTTGGGATTGGAATGAAAACTGACCTTTTCCAGTTCTGTGGCCACTGCTGAGATTTCCCAATTTGCTGGCATATTTAGGCAGTACTATCACAGCATCATTTTTAGGATTTAAAATAGCCAACTGGAATTCCACCACCTCTACTAGCTTTGTTTGTAGTGATGCTTCCTAAGGCCCACTTGACTTCACATTCTACTTCACCCAAAACTCTATCTCTGAAATTTAACTTAGCTTCAGGACACAGAGGCCAAGTTTCGGCATCACCTTAAGTAGGGCAGGGCATCTGGATTTTAACAACCTCCCTGAGTGAGACTGATGTCCACTAATGTTTAGGAACCTCTGTCCTAGAATTTGACAGTAGAGTTCCTTGGAATGAGCCAACTTGCACCAACACTCAAGGTCTCATACCCATTCAAGAATGTGATAAAAGCAATGGTATCTCTTCCCAGAAACATGTATATGAGTATCTACACACAAAAGATGTGTGCCTTTCAAAAGCTTTCTGAAAACTCTTCTGCAAACCCAGATTAAGACCCCCTACACTGGAGAATATAAAGGCCTGAAACGTCTTAAAGAGACAAGGAAAAATGTAACAAACAGTTTAAGGAAGTGGATCCGTGAAGGGAACTAGTTACACAAATTCATTAAGATTGTGAAGTCAGGAAGGTTTGGGCCCAACTCTAGCTTGGTCATTTACCAACTATGTGACATCAGTCAAATTAATCTCACTAGGACTCAGTTTCTTCATCTGTTCAATGGGAAGACAGTATCTCTTAACAAGATTGAAAAGAATTTTAAATGAAATGATATATCTGAAACACTTAGCATAATAACTGATGTATAGTTGATGATAAAGAAGATATATCAATGGGTAGATAGGTCAATGAGTAGATAGGTCAATAGGTCAGTAAATGATCAGGTTTTCTCCTACAAATTCCCAGCAGGACTACACTTATAGAGATAAGATGACTGTGAGGACACCTCCTCAAATCTCAACTGTCTGTCCTCCATTGTAGGGGCAACATTTTCACTGGAAAGATTTTCCTCACCATTGATACGAAAATTAGCTTGCAAATGTGATGAGCACAGAGGAAACAAAGACTGTGGATAAGAAAATGTGATAAAAGCACACAACCGGAGAAAACAGAACAAGCAGAAGAAAGAATGTAAGTCCTTATAACTTTAGAGCTGAAGAAGACCCCAGGGATCAGCAGACAAGTCCATCATTAATAAGACCTTCTGATCAGCCTTTTCTCTACATCTCTGTACCTTTTGCCAAAGATGATATTCACTTTGATGTTGCAAAGCCTTAGTTTGCTTTTTGTGTTTTCTCTCTTCATAAATGAATGTTCAGTTCCATTCAGTCACTCAGTCGTGTCCAACTCTTTGCAACCCCATGAATCACAGCTCGCCAGGCCTCCCTGCCCATCACCAACTCCTGGAGTTCACTCAGACTCACATCCATTGAGTCAGTGATGCATTCAGCCATCTCATCCTCTGTAAATGAATGTTAGGTCATCCTTCTGTATAGGCAAATTGTTCTGACAAAAAGAGCATTATAAATAATGAAAATATAAACAAATTCTCCCAACTCTAAAATTCTCTTTCTACTCAAACGTTTGATACAAGTAATTTAAGGACAATGGAATTCCTCAAGTGCAGAGGAGAACAGAGTTCATTCTTCCACCGTCTCCCTGCTCAGCCTGGGGGACAGGAGTCACCACGCTCTAGTGAGGGCAAAGCACTCATTGTCCCTCTTTCGAGACAGCTTGGCACTGAAGCCAAAAGCTGACTCCTCTTTCCTGAAAGTCTTGTTAGGAAACATGGGGGTTGTGCTTCCAGCTGCCCCACCATCTCCTGAGACCTTTGAGCCTCTAGCAACTAAATTCCAGGCTTTTGAGGGGACTGAGCCAGGGGGACGGGCTGAAGGGCTAGAGCCCAGGCAGGACACTCTGCATCAATGACAATGAGTGAAGGATCATGTCCCACATGACTGTTTCTGCTGGTGCCACGCGGGCATGCCTTGCAGGTGTTACCCCAAAACTGGGTTCACCTCCTGATGGGTGTCAAGCTGAAAGACACAACCAAACCAAAGACTGGGAGAAGGAAAGATTTATTATTTGCAGCAAGTAAGAATACCGCTTCCCAGGTGGCACTAGTGATTAAAAAAAAAAAAAAAAAAACTGCCAGCCTATGCAGCAGATGTGAGAGATATGGGTTTGATCCCTGGGTTGGGAAGATCCCCTGCAGGAGGGCATGCAAACCCATTCCAGTATTCTTGCCTGGAGAATCCATGGACTTAGGAACCTGGCGGGCTACACTCCATAGAGCTGCAAAGAGCTGGACACGACTGAAGTGACTGAACACACACGCAAGGAGAACACAGTCTCTTTCCCAAAGCAATGTCTCCCTGGTAGCAAAATCGTGGAACTTTTCAGCTAAGAGTACATGCACATTCATGAAGGGGTTTGAGTGGTGTGTACATATTTATGAAGGGGATTGACTAGGAGAATGAAGTATAATTGGGGCAAGTTTACAAGTGCCCAAGTTCCAGTTGATTGAAGTTATGAGAGTCCGCAGCAGCAGCATCTTTTGGTTGTCATTCAGCCGCTCAGACATGTCCAACTCTTTGCGACCCCATGGGCTACAGCACGCCAGGCTATTCTGTCCTTCCCTATCTCCTGGAGTTTGCTCAAACATGAACATGAGTCCATTGAGTCATTGATGCCATCCAACCACCTCATCCTCTGTCGCCCCCTTCTTTTGCCTTTAGTCTTTCCCAGCATCAGGATCTTTTCCAATATGTCAGCTCTTCACATTAGCTGGCCAAAATATTAGAGCTTTAGATTCAGCATCAGTCCTTCCAATGAATATTCACGGTTGATTTCCCTTAGGACTGACTGGTTTACTCTCCTTGCTGTCCAAGGGACTCTCAAGAGTCTTCTCCAGCACCACAGTTTAAAAATCAATTCTTTGGCACTCAGCCTTCTTTATGGTCTAACTCTTAAATCAATATTCAACTACTGGAAAAAAATTTGACTATACTACTTTGACTATATGGACCTTTATTGGCAAAGTAATATCTTTGCTTTTTAATACACTGTTTAGGTTTGGCATAGTTTTTCTTCCAAAGAGCAAGCGTCTTTTAATTTCATGACTGCAGTCACCATCCACTGTGATTTTGGAGCCCAGGAAAATAAAGTCTGTCACTGTTTCCAACATTTCCACCTCTATTTGCCATGAGATGATGGGACCAGATGCCATGATCTTAGTTTTTGAATGTTGACTTTTAAGCCAGCTTTTTCACTTTCCTCTTTCACCTTCACCAAGCAACTCTTCAGTTCCTCTTTGGCTTCTGCCATAAGGGTGGTGTCATCTGCATATCTGAGGTCATTGATATTTCTCTTGGCAATCTTGTTTCCAGCTTGAGCTTCAATCAGCCTAGCATTTCACATGGTGAACTCTGGTGATAAGTTAAATAAGCAGGGTGACCATATACAGCCTTGAGGTGCTCCTTTCCCAATTTGGAACCAGTCTGCCATGTCTGATTCTAACTGTTCCTTCTTGATCTACATACAGATTTCTTAGGAGGCAGGGTAGGTGGTCTGATATTCCATCTTTTGAAGAATTTTCCATAGTTTGTTGTGATCTACATAGTCAAAGGCTTTAGCATAGGCAATGAAGCAGAAGTAAATGTTTTCCTATCGTCTTTTAGGTTCCAGTTGATCTAGTGGTTGAGTACTTGATACTTGAGGCAGGTTTAAATTCTCCAAAAGAGTTCAAGAAAATGTTTTGAGCTAATTTTTAAAGTTGAAACAGAACTAGGAGCCTTTACAACTGATTTGAATCAGCTTGCCAATATAGGAGATGCAAGAGATGTGAGTTTGATCCCTGGGTTGGAAAGATCCCCTGGAGAAGGAAATGGAACTCATTCTATTATTCTTGCTTAGGAAATCCCCTGAACAGAGGAGCTTGGCAGGCTGCTGTCCACAGGGTCACAAAAGATTTGGAGAGGATTTAACAACTAAGCAACAACAAAAAGTTGTTATATATTTTGCCTGACCACATTCATTTGTTCTTTTCTGCCCTTCTCGTTGTTTTAGTGATAAATTAACTTCTGCTAAACCTTGAGCCTCAGTATAGGCTCATTGTAACACATCAGCAAACTAAATCAAACACACAAACACCATGACAGTTCCAAGGCAGACCATAAAGTTCAACAAGTGGGCAATGGCCCAATTCCTAGAAATCCCCTTCCCCAAAATAGCTGGAGTACTCCTCCTACTCATTAGCCATGACATTACCCACACCCATTAAAACTGACAGCCGCATACCCTAGGACTAGTCTTACCTTCTGAGCTGACCTTCTGAGCTCTGGAGTGTGTTTCTCTCTAAATAAATCCACTTCTTACCCGTCACTGTGTCTTTCACTGAATTCTTTCTGCAACAATACATCAAGAACCTGAGCTTCATTAAGTCCTAAGATCATCTGTGTGATCTCAGTGAAAAGAACATGGTCAAGCCCCAATCCAAACAGGCCAGCTGTGGGTGGTAGATGCTCTAAGTTTCAGGGCTTTTCAGTGAGCTGCTGAGAAATGTTCCTGGTGTCAATATTTTTCAATAAGAAAAGTCAGTCAAATATGTAGTACGCTGCTGACCTCCAAGCCTATGGGGTAAATTATTAACTTATTTAAAACATGTGGGGTCATTTATTAGCTTATTTAAATATAATGATCTCATTGTTCATGCCAGGTGCCGGGTTAAATGCTGCAGGGGTCAAGAGGATTAAGATATGGCTTCTACTTACATCTTGGGAAGATGGAAACTTAAGAGCTTTACTTCAAGACAGTGAAGTAAAGGTTGCAATTCTTAGGCAAAAAAGAACTCAATAGTTCACAGACTCTAATAAAGACTAAAAAGCAAACCATGGCCTAGACAGTGATGTTTCACAGACAGTTGGAACCTGCAACTGAACACTGTCAGAACTGTCTCCCTCTCTCTTCTCTGCTTTTGCCTGTATATCCAACTTATTCTCTCACTAAAGACCAGCCCAAGGACTTCGTGGTGGTTCAGTGGTTAAGAATCTGCCTGCCAATGCAGGGGACACGGGTGCAACCCCTGGTCAGGCAACTAAGATCCCACTTGCTGCAGGGCAACTAAGCCCATCTGCAGTACTGAGCCTACACTCTAGAGCCATGTCCACGTGAGGTCTTCTCTTGTGTTGTTGGAAGTGGGTGTTTGCTGTGACCAGTGTGTTCTCTTGGCAAAACACTGTTAGCCTTTGCCCTGCTTCATTTTGTACTCCAGGGGCAAACTTACCTGTTGCTCCAGGTTTCTCTTGACTTCCTACTTTTGCATTTCAATCCCCTATGATGAAAAAGACATCATTTTTGGTGTTAGTTCTAGAAAGGCTTATCGGTCTTTATAGAACCGTCTGATGTCAGGTTCTTTAGGATTAGTGGTTGACTTGGGTTCAGTTCAGTTCAGTTCAGTTCAGTCACTCAGTCGTGTCCGACTCTTTGCGACCCCATGAATCACAGCACGCCAGGTCCCCCGTCCATCACCATCTCCCAGAGTTCACCCAAACTCATGTCCATCGAGTCAGTGATGCCATCCAGCCATCTCATCCTCTGTCATCCCCTTCTCCTCCTGCCCCCAGTCCCTCCCAGCATCAGTCTTTTCCAATGAGTCAATTCTTCTCATGAGGTGGCCAAAGTACTGGAGTTTCAGCGTTAGCATCATTCCTTCCAAAGACCCAGGGCTGATCTCCTTTAGAATGGACTGGTTGGATCTCCTTGCAGTCCAAGGGACTCTCAAGAGTCTTCTCCAACTGGGATGTTAATGGTTTGCCTCAGAAACAAACTGAGATCATTCTGTCATTTTTGAGATTGCACCCAAGTACTGCATTTTGTACTCTTTTGTTGACTATGAGGGCTGCTCCATTTCTTCTAAAGGATTCTTGCCCACAGCGTAGATATAATCATCATCTGAATTAAATGTATCCATTCCTATCCATTTCAGTTCACCGATTCCTAACTGCCTTGCCATCTCCTGCTTGACCACATTTAATTTACCGTGATTCATGGCTCTGACATTCCAGGTTCTTAAGCAGTGTTGTTCTTTACAACACTGAACTTCACTTTCACCATCAGACACATCCACCACTGGGCATCATTTTTGCTTTGGCTCAGCCTCTTCATTTCTCACGGAGCTATTTCTGCGCTCTTCCACAGTAACATATTGGACACCTACTGACCTCGTAGGGTCATCTTTCAGTGTCCTGTCTTTTTGCCTCTTCATACTGTTCATGGGGTTCTCAAGGCAAGAATACTGAAGTGGTTTCCCATCCCCTTCTCCAGTGGACCAGGTTTTGTCAGAACTCTCCACCATGACCCATCCATCTTGGGTGGCCCTACATGGCATGGCTCATAGCTTCATTGAGTTACACAAGGCTGTGATCCATGTGATCATTTTGGTTCCTTTTCTGTGATTGTGGCTTTCATTCTGGAGGCCATGGGATTGTAGCCTTGCTTCTTCTGTCTGCCCTCAATGGATGAGGATAAGAGGCTTGTGCAAGCTTCCTGGTGGGAGGCACAGGCTGTGGGGAAAACTGGGTCTTCCTCTGGTGGGCAGGGACATGTTTACTAAAACTTTAATCCAATTTCCTGCTGATGTGTGAGGCTGTGCTCCCTGCCTGTTAGTTGTTTGGCCTGAGGCGGCCTAGTCCTAGACCCTGCAGTCTCTATGGTAAGGCAGCAGGCTCTGTGATAGGGCTAAGGGCAACCTCCTCCAAGAAGACATGCCTCCCAGGACTGCCGCTGTCAGAGCCCTGTCCCTGCAGCAGGCCGCTGTCAACCCACGCCCCTGCAGGAGGCCCTCGACACCAAAGGCAGGGCTTCTCAGTCTCTCGTGCGGTCACTGCTCCCCTCCCTTGGTCCTGGGGCACGCAAGGTTTTGTATGGCATGCTGCTCATCACCTCATCAACTTATGGAGAGGGGGTAGTCAAATTAAATGCTGCATGTAAAACACTCAAAACAGTGATGGATACACAGAAAGATCGCAGTCAAGGTTGGCTGTGTTATGTACACATACATAGGATACAAATTCAGCTGCTGTAACAAAGGTCATGATCATAGTGACTGCACCAAGAGAGAGCTCTAGAATAAGCAGTCCAGGACTAAATTTGGCGGTTTCACAGAGCAGGACAGACTCATCCTACTTTGTCCCTCTGCCATCCTCAACATGTGGCTTCCATCTCAAGATCTAAGCCAATTCCTCCAGCTCCTGCCATCACAGCTACATTCTGGTCAGAGTGAAGTGGGGGAAGGAATGTGGAGTATATGCCTTTCCCTTTAGGATACTACCCTGAAGTGGCACACATTCCTTCTACTCACATTCCACTGGCTAAAACTTAATGCTAAAGCCACAGCTCAGAGCAAGGGAAGCTGGAAGATGTGATCTGGAGCTGACAAACCAGGTACCTCATGAGTTGACATAAGAACTCCTGAAATTCTGAGTTTAATTACTAAAAGAAGGGATGGATACATTTTTAGGGACAGTCAGCAAAAACAAGACTAGGAGCTGACTGTGGCTCAGATCATGAACTCCTGACTACAAAATTCAGACTTAAATTGAAGAAAGTAGGGGAAACCACTAGAACATTCAGGTATGACCTAAATCAAATCCCTAGGATTATGCAGTATGAGTGACAAATAGATTCAAGGGATTATATCTGATAAACAGAGTGCATGAAGAACTATGGATGGAGATTCGTGACATTGTACAAGGAGGCAGTGATCAAGACCATCCCCAAGAAAAAGAAATGCAAAAGGCAAAATGGTTGTCTGAGGAGGCTTTACAAATAGCTGAGGAAAGAAGAGAAATTAAAGGCAAAGGAGAAAAGAAAACATATACCCATATGAATGCAGAGTTCCAAAGAACAGCAAGGGTAAATAAGAAAAGCTTCCTCACTGATCAATTCAAAGAAATAGAGGAAAATAATAGAATGGGAAAGACTAGAGATGTCTTTAAGAAAATTCAAGATACCAAGATACACTTCATGCAAAGATGAGCACAATAAAGGATAGAGTCGTACAGACCCAACAGAAGCAGAAGATATTAAGAAGAGGCAAGAATACACAGAAGAACTATACAAAAAATATCTTTATGATACAGATAACAATGATGGTGTGATCACTCACCTAGAGCCAGACATCCTGAAATGCAAAGGCAAGTGGGCCTTAGGAAGCATCACTACAAACATAAGTCGTGGAGGTGATAGAATTCCAATTGAACTATTTCAAACACTTAAAGATGATGCTGTGAAAGTGCTACACTCACTATGTCAGCAAATCTGGAAAAGGCCAGTTTTCATTCCAATCCCAAAGAAAGGCAATGCCAGAGGATGTTCAAACTACCATACAATTGCACTCATCTCACATGCTAGCAAAGTAATACTCAAAATTCTCCAAAGCAGGATTCAACAGTACGTGAACCATGAACTTTCAAATGTTCAAGCTGGATTTAGAAAAGGCAGAGGAACCAGAGATCAAATTGCCAATATCTGTTGGATCATTGAAAAAGCTAGAGAGTTCCAGAAAAACATCTACTTCAGCTTTATTGACTATGTCAAAGCCTTTAACTGTGTGGATCACAACAAACTATGGAAAATTCTAAAAGAGATGGGAATACCAGACCACTTTACCTGCTTCCTGAGAAATCTATAAAATCTATATTCAGGTCAAGAAGCAATAGTAAGAACCAGACATGACAACAGACTGGTTCCAAATTGGGAAAGGAGTACATCAAGGCTGTATATTGTCTTCTTGCTTATTTACTTTATATGCAGAGTACATCATGCAAAATGCCAGGCTAGATGAAGCACAAGCTGGAATCAAGATTGCCGGGAGAAATATCAATAACCTCAGATATGCNTTCTTCTTCTCACCTTCTTCTTCTTCTCATTTTCTTCTTCTTCTTCTCACCTTCTTCTTCTTCTTCTTCTTTTTCTTCTTCTTCTATTTTTTCTCACCTTCTTCTTCTTCTTCTTCTTCTCACCTTCTTCTTCATCTCACTTTCTTCTTCTTCTTTTTCCTTTTATTCTTCTTCTCTCTTTCTTCTTCTTCTTTTTTTCTCACTTTCTGCTGCTTCTTCTCACCTTCTTCTTCTTATTCACAACTGCTTCTTCTTGTTCTCAACTTCTTCTTTTT
>SJYW01049800.1:314361-342324 GCA_006410735.1 Raphicerus campestris
TCTTCCTTTTCTTCTTCTTCTTCGTCTTCTTCTTCTTCTCACCTTCTTCTTTTTCTTCACACCTTCTTCTTGTTCTTCTTCTTCTTCTCAACTGTTTCTTCTTCTTCATCTTCAAAGCTTTGTCTTGTTCTTTTTTTTCCTCTTCTTTTTCTTATTCTTCTTCTCACCATCTTCTTCTCTTTTTCACCTTCTTCTTTTTCTTTTTTTTTCCTCTTCTTCTGCTTCTTCTTCTTGTTCTTCTTCTTTTTCTTTTTCTTCTTCTTCTCACATTCTTCTTCTCATCTTCTTCTTCTCACCTTCTTTTTAGTCTCACCTTTTCTTCTTCACACCTTCTTCTTCTTCTTCTTCTTCTTCTCACTTTCTTCTTCTTCTCAGCTTCTTGTTCTTCTTCTCACCTTCTTCTACTTCTTTTTCTTCTCATCTTCTTCTCGTTCTTCTTCTTCTTCTCACCATCTTCTTCTTTTTCTTCTTCTTCCTCTCACCTTTTTTTTGCTCTTCTTTTTGCTCTTCTTCTTCTTCTTCTTCTCACCTTCTTCTTCTCCTTCTCACATTCTTCTTCTTCTCAACTTCTTCCTCTTCTTCTCATTTTCTTTCTCTTCTTCTCAACTTCTTCCGCTTTTTCTCACCTTCTTTTTGTTCTTTCTTTTCTTCTTCTTCACATATTTTTCTTGTTTATCCTTTTCCTTTTCTTCTCCTTTTTTTTTCTTCTCACCTTCTTCTTCTTTTTCTCACCTTCTTCTTATTCTTATTCTTCTTCTCACCTTCTTCTTATTCTTTTTCTTCTTCTCACCTTCTTCTTCTTCTTCTTTTTCTACTTCTTCTTCTTCTTCTTCTTCTCAACTTCTCTTCTTCTTCTCAACTTCCTCTTCTTCTTCTCTTCTTCTTCGTCTTCTTCTTCTATTTCTTCTTCTCAACTTCTTCTTCTACTCACATTCTTTTTCTTCTTGTCACCTTCTTCTTTTTCTTCTTTACTTCTTCTTCCTGTTTTTCTTCTCACCTTCTTCTTGGTCTTCTTCTCACCATCTTCTTCTTCTTCTCACTTTCATCTTCTCAACTTCTTCTTCTTCTTCTCNGAAATGTTCCCTTGGTATCTCTAACTTTCTTGAAGAGATCTCTAGTCTTTCCCATTCTGTTGTTTTCCTCTATTTCTTTGCATTGATCGCTGAAGAAGGCTTTCTTATCTCTTCTTGCTATTCTTTTTCTTATAAATCTTTGCTATTGTTTCTTTCATTTCTTTTTCTTTTATTTCTGCTCAGATGTTGATAATTTATTTCCTTCTGCTAATTTTTGGGTGTTTTCTTGGTTGTTGTTCTTCTTTTCCCAGTTGTTTTAGGTGTAAAGTTAAGTTGCCTATTCTATATTTTTCTTAATTCTTATGGTAGGATTGTATTGCTNTTTATTTCTGCTCAGATGTTGATAATTTATTTCCTTCTGCTAATTTTTGGGTGTTTTCTTGGTTGTTGTTCTTCTTTTCCCAGTTGTTTTAGGTGTAAAGTTAAGTTGCCTATTCTATATTTTTCTTAATTCTTATGGTAGGATTGTATTGCTATAAACTTCCATCTTAGAACTGCTTTTGCTGCATCCCATAGGTTTTGAGTTGTCATGTTTTCATTGTCCTTTGTTTCTAGAAAATTTTTGATTTCCCTTTTGATTTCTTCAGTAACCTGTTGGTTATTTAGAAACGTACTGTTTAATCTCCATGTTTTTGTGGGGTTTTTTTACAGTTTTTTTCTTGTAATTGATATTTAGTCTCATAGCATTGTGGTTGGGAAACATGCTTGATATGATTTCAGTTTTCTTAAATTTACTGAGGTTTGATTTGTGACCAAGATGTCATCTTTCCTGAAAAATGTTCCTTGTGCACTTGAGAAGGTGAATTCTTCTGCATTTGGATGGAATGTCCTGAAGATATCAGGCAGATCCATCCCATCTAACATATCGTTGAAGATTGTGTTTCCCTATTAATTTTCTGGGTCGATGATCTGTCTATCGGTGTGAGTGCAGTGTTAAGGTCTCCTACTATTATTGTGCTGCTATCAATTTCTCCTTTTATGTCTGTTACTGTTTGTCTTATGTATTGAGGTACTCCTATGTTGGATGCATAGATATTTACAATTGTTATTTCTTCCTTTTGGATTGATCCCTTGGTCGTTATGCAGTGTCCTGCCTTATCTCTTATAATATTCTTTATTTTAAGGTCTATTTTTTCTAATATGAGGATTGCTACTCCAGCTTTATTTTGCTTTTCATTTTCATGGAATATATTTTTCCATCCTTTCACTTTCAGTCTACATGTGTCTTTAGGTCTGAAGTGGGTTTCTTGTAGACAGCATTATATATGGGTCTTGTTTTTGTATCCATTCAGCCAGTCTGTATCTTTTGGTTGGAGCATTTAATCCATTTACATTTAAAGTAATTATTGATGTATATGTTCCTATTGCCACTTTCTTAATTGTTTGGGGTTTGATTTTGTAGATCTTTTTCTTCTGTTGTATTTCTTGACTATGTAAGTCCCTTTAACATTTGTCATAAAGCTGGTTTGGTGGTACTGAATTCTCTGAACTTCTCTTGTCTGAAAAGCTTTTGATTTCTCCATCAATTTTGAATGAGATCCTTGCCAGGTAGAGTAATCTTGGTTGTAGTTTTTTTCTTTCAGTACTTTAAATATATCCTGCCATTCCCTTCTGGCCTGCAGAGTTTCTGCTGAAAGATCAGCTGTTAAATGTATGGGGTTTCCCTTGTATGTTACTTTTTGCTTTTCCCTTGCTGCTTTTAATATTCTTCTTTGTGTTTAGTCTTTGTTAGTTTGATTACTGTGTGTCTTGGCATGTTTCTCCTTGGGATAAACCCAAGGGTTTATCCTGTATAGGACTCTTTGCACCTCTTGGACTTGATTGACTATTTCCTTTCCTATGTTGGAGAAATTTTCAACTATAATCTCTTCAAAAATTTTTTCAAACCCTTTCTTTTTCTCTTCTTCTGGGACCCCTATAATTCAAATGGTGGTGCATTTGATATTGTTCCAGAGGTCTCTGAGATGATCCTCAGTTCTTTTCATTCTTTTTACTTTATTCTGCTCTTCAGAAGTTATTTCCACCATTTTATATTCCAGCCCACTGATTTATTCTTCTTCTTCTTCAGATATTCTGCTGTTGATTCCTTCTAGAGTATTTTTAATTTCAGTAGTTGTTTTGTTTGTCTGTGTATGTTTATTCTTTAATTCTTCTAGGTCTTTGTTAATTGACTCTTGCATTTTCTCCATTCTATTTTCAAGGTTTTTAAAACCATCTTTACTATCATTATTCTGAGTTCTTTTTCAGGTAGTTTGTCTATTTCTTCTTCATTTATTTTGACTTCTGTATTTCTAGCTTATTCCTTCATTTGTGCAGTGTTTCTCTGCCTTTTCATTGTGTTGGGTTTTTTTTTTTCTTTTTTTCAACTTACTGTGTTTGACTTACCCTTTTCCCAGGCTTCAGGGTTGAATTTTTTCTTTCTTTTGGTTTCTGCCCTCATAAAATTGGTGCAGTGGTTTGTGTAAGCTTCATATAGGGTGAGATTTGTGCTGAGTGTTTTTTTTTTCCCCTTATGGGCAAGGCTGCATGAGGTTGTATTCCGGTCTGCTGATGACTAGGTTTGTATTTTTGTCTTGTTGTTGTTTAGATGAGGCATCCTGCACAGGGTGCTACTGATGGTTGGGTGATGCTGGGTCTTATATTCCAGTGGTTTCCTTTGTGTGAGTTCTCACTATTTGATACTCCCAAGGGTTAGTTCTCTGGTAGTCTAGGGTCTTGGAGTCAGTGCTCCCACTCCAAAGGCTCAGGGTTTGATCTTTGGTCAGGAATGAAGATTCCACAAGTTGTTTGTTATGGTATTAAGTGAGATTAAAACAAATACCCAAAGACAGGAAACCAAAGATGAACCCCAGAAAAATGGCAGTTATGAAATCAGGCAAATAATAATTAAAATAATGGAATATACACATATACATATACACACTAAAATCAAAACAGTCCAACAAAATAAAGTACAATAGATTGACCAGGTGAACAAAGGAAACCAAAGATTATGTCTACCAGTTAAGAATGAAACTAACTAAAGCACAAAGTTGAAAACAAAACTAAAGCAAGTTGCCAAGTGGGGAATAAAGCAGTGAAAGCAAAACTAATAAATATGTTGAGAGAAAAGAAAAGAAAGAATAGATATGCAAAGTTAAGTAGAGGTAGATAAAGAAGACCTATATACATTAAAGATTAACTGCAAGGACATAAGAACAGTAGGAAAAACAAAGGAATAAATGTAGAAAAAATAATAATAGGTTTTAAAAAAATAAAATTTAAAAAAGAGAAAAGAAAAAAAAGAAAGCGAGAAAGAGAAAGGAAAACTCCATAGAACTGCAAAAGCCCAATGGAGAGGTGTATAACAACACTAAAAAGTGTGATTGAAAAAAAATAAAATAAACTCCAAACCTGAATTAGATCTCATGGTGCCAGTAAAATCGACAACTACAATAGAGGGGGATAAAAAGAAAAGAAAAATCCAAAAGAAACTACAGAACAAGTCAAAACATAAGAATAATAAATGTTTCTCTTGAGTCACTGCTATCAGGGTCCTTTCCCGCGCTGGGAGTCACAGTCCACCTCACCTCCCTAGGATGCCCTCCTACACTGTGCTGGTCTCTGGACCTGCTGTGAGGGGGCAGCGAAGATTTTAAGCTGGTCCGAATCCTGTGTGTTCTTGCCTCCAGTATCCACAGGTATCAGAACTGGAGGAGCTGGAAGGCTTTGAGCAAATACTGAAAATGTATTTGCTTCACTCTTGACGAAGGTTGGAAGCTGGAACGAGCATAACAAAGGGTTATGAGCGTTCACCGAGTGCCTGAGGCTGGGAATGGATAAGGAAGGGTTATATGCTCAGCCTTGAGGCGTCTGAAGGCTTCCTTCTGACCACCTGTTTCTGAGAGCAACGACTGCTGTTTCATGATAAGACTCCCTTTAGAGTTTCGCCAAAGCTATGTTATGTCTTGGGTGATGGGAACTGTATTTTATGCTTGAATGCTTTAATGTTAATCTGGAATGGCTACTTGAAAGTCTGCCTTATGCTCTATTCCCTGAGAATTATAAAACTGCTCAGTTAGATAATAAACTTTGTCAGTCCACTAGAGGCTATCCCTGAGTATCATTTTCAGAGTGCAGTTCTCTGAGCCTTACACTCCTCTGACCCAGACAATTGCCTCGATGTGGGGATTGGACCCCTGCCTCAGTTTCCCCACCCACCGAGGGCAGGTCCAGTCCTACTAACACTCCTGTTTTTCTCCCTAGTTCCTTCATCCTACCAAGTTTTGCGCAGGCCTATNGAGGTAGATAAAGAAGACCTATATACATTAAAGATTAACTGCAAGGACATAAGAACAGTAGGAAAAACAAAGGAATAAATGTAGAAAAAATAATAATAGGTTTTAAAAAAATAAAATTTAAAAAAGAGAAAAGAAAAAAAAGAAAGCGAGAAAGAGAAAGGAAAACTCCATAGAACTGCAAAAGCCCAATGGAGAGGTGTATAACAACACTAAAAAGTGTGATTGAAAAAAAATAAAATAAACTCCAAACCTGAATTAGATCTCATGGTGCCAGTAAAATCGACAACTACAATAGAGGGGGATAAAAAGAAAAGAAAAATCCAAAAGAAACTACAGAACAAGTCAAAACATAAGAATAATAAATGTTTCTCTTGAGTCACTGCTATCAGGGTCCTTTCCCGCGCTGGGAGTCACAGTCCACCTCACCTCCCTAGGATGCCCTCCTACACTGTGCTGGTCTCTGGACCTGCTGTGAGGGGGCAGCGAAGATTTTAAGCTGGTCCGAATCCTGTGTGTTCTTGCCTCCAGTATCCACAGGTATCAGAACTGGAGGAGCTGGAAGGCTTTGAGCAAATACTGAAAATGTATTTGCTTCACTCTTGACGAAGGTTGGAAGCTGGAACGAGCATAACAAAGGGTTATGAGCGTTCACCGAGTGCCTGAGGCTGGGAATGGATAAGGAAGGGTTATATGCTCAGCCTTGAGGCGTCTGAAGGCTTCCTTCTGACCACCTGTTTCTGAGAGCAACGACTGCTGTTTCATGATAAGACTCCCTTTAGAGTTTCGCCAAAGCTATGTTATGTCTTGGGTGATGGGAACTGTATTTTATGCTTGAATGCTTTAATGTTAATCTGGAATGGCTACTTGAAAGTCTGCCTTATGCTCTATTCCCTGAGAATTATAAAACTGCTCAGTTAGATAATAAACTTTGTCAGTCCACTAGAGGCTATCCCTGAGTATCATTTTCAGAGTGCAGTTCTCTGAGCCTTACACTCCTCTGACCCAGACAATTGCCTCGATGTGGGGATTGGACCCCTGCCTCAGTTTCCCCACCCACCGAGGGCAGGTCCAGTCCTACTAACACTCCTGTTTTTCTCCCTAGTTCCTTCATCCTACCAAGTTTTGCGCAGGCCTATATATTCTTTTCTGATGGTCAGGTACTGCTGTCCACATTCAGCTGATGTTCTGCAGGCACGTCTGTGTCTGAAGGTGTATTCCTGATGTATCTGTGGAGAGAGATGTACTCCACGTCTACCTGCTCCTCCACCATCTTGTTCTCTCTCTCTCTTCTTTTTTTCTTTTTGACCACACTACAAAGTTTGCAGGATCTTAAGTCCCAACCAGGAATTGAAGCTGGGCCCTGATTGTAAAAGTGTGGAGTCCTAACCTCCAGGGAATTCCCTGAATTTATCTTATATCTGGGAGTTTGTACCTTTTGACTGCCTTCAATCAATTCTCCTCTCCCCACCCCTGGTAACCACAAATTTGATCTCTTTTTCTATAAGTCTGCTCGTTTTTGAAGTGTAATTGACCTACAATTACATTTTGTTCCTGGTACAGGACAATAAGTCAGTATTTCTATACATTTCAAAATGTTTACCATGTAAATCTCTTTCTTTCTTTTCCTACGCTAGGTGTTCCCAGTCGCACCGTAGTGCTAGAGAATCCAGGAGTCCAAAATGGCAACCCAGACATTCCAAAGGTAATATTGCAATTGCCCCTTGGGAAGAGACCATTTCCTCAGTTAATGAAACATGAAAACTGGAATCCCCAGCAGTTGGCCCCAGAGGATCCCCCAGAGCAGAGTGCCCTCCTCATCACAGTCACATACACTTCCTTCCTCTTACCCAGGATGAAGGAAGACAGAAGGAGGGAGGATTGAGCTGGGCCCCCACATTTTTGGGGGGAGAGCTGGCCTTACATAGAGCAAGTCACTCCCTTTTGGCCTTCCCTCCTGGCCCAGGACAGTGAACACTTTATCATACACATTTCCCCTTAATGGTCACTCCCTCCCAATACCTCAGCACCAGCTAATAAAGTCTTCCCTGCCCCTAGCAGGCCTTCTCCCTGCTGAAGTATACCCCACCTTTCTGGCTGGAGCCAGCCAGGGCTGAGTGACCCTTCTTCCCAAGCCATGACTTCTTAATATCCCTCTGAAAGAAGAAAGCTAACAACACTTGTTCTGCTTTGGTGAGCTGGCCCTGCTTTTTCCAGTCACAAGGGCAGTCTGAGACTAAATTTTCCATCCAGGGAGAAAGGCGGGAGTTGTGGCAAGCTAGGGAAAAGGGAGGGAGCAAGGGGTGGCCACATGGCTAGTCCCACCTCCTGCTTTCTTTGGTTTGAATTAGTAGGTGCCTTAAGCAACGAAAGATGCAGCCTAGTTCTGAGAGGCCAGGCACAGCCTGGGGAGAAAGGCAGAAAGAGAACACATTTCTATTTAATGGAAAACAGGTTTGAGAGGTGGGAAATGAGAATTACAGAGGAATGAAACCCCAGAAATCCCAACAGAGCACCTGGCAGCCTGCCCAGCAGGACCTCCCACGCCGGGCCTGCCCACCACCCCACCCAGTTCCTCTGCCACAGGGCTGCACCTCCTGATACACAGCCCTCTCCCTGTGCATTTCCATCCAGTTCTCTCCAGGGCCCTGTGAGGCAGGCTGATAGCAATCACCAGCCTGCTAGGTCGGGGAGAATCCTAAGATTCTGACAGCTTATATGGTTGTTCAAGGTCAGCAGCAAAAGGGAGAAAGAGCATTGGGGGTTTGAGATGTATTTACAATAATGACATTACCCAGTCCCTCCAGCCTGCGAGGGATTTGCAAGTATTTTCTTAAGTTATGCATCAGTACAAAGTCTTTGCCTATATTTCAGTTCACTCAGTTGTGTACAACTCTGCGACCTCATGGGCTGCAGCATGCCAGGCTTCCCTGTCCATCACCAACTCTTGGAGCTTACTCAAACTCATGTCCATCACATTGGTGATGCCATCCAACCATCTCATCCTCTGTTGTCCCCTTCTCCTCCCACCCTCAATCTTTTCCAGCATCAGGGTCTTTTCCAGTGAGACAGCTCTTCACATCAGGTAGCAAAAGTACTGGAGTTTCAGCTTCAGTATCAGTTCTTCCAATGAATATTCAGGACTGATTTCCTTTAGGATGGACTGGTTTGATCTCCTTGCAGTCCAAGGGACTCTCAAGAGTCTTCTCCAACACCACAGTTCAAAAGCAGCAGTTCTTCGGTGCTCAGCTTTCCTTATAGTCCAACTCTCATATCCATACATGACCACGGGAAAAACCATAGATTTGACTAGATGGACCTTTGTTGGTAAAGTAATGTCTCTGCTTTTTAACATACTGTCCAGGTTGGTCACAGCTTTTCTTCTTTTAATTTCTGCATCTTTTAATTTAATGGCTGCAGTCACCCTCTGCAGTGATTTTGGAGCCCAGAAAAATAAAGTCTGTCACTGTTTCCATTGTTTCCCCCATCTATTTGCCATGAAGTGATGGGACCAGATGCCATGATCTTAGTTTTCTGAATGTTGAATGTTAAGCCAACTTTTTCACTCTCCTCTTTCACTTTCATCAGGAGGCTCTTTAGTTCTTCGTTGCTTTCTGCCATAAGGGTGGTATCATCTGCGTATCTGAAGTTATTGATATTTCTCCCAGCAATCTTGATTCCAGCTTGTGCTTCATCCAGCCTGGCATTTTACGTGATGTACTCTGCATAAAAGTTATATAAGCAGGGTGACAATACACAGCCTTGACGTATTCCTTTCCCGATTTGGAGCCAGTATGTTGTTCCATGTCCAGTTCTAACTATTGCTTCTTGACCTGCATAAAGATTTCTCAGAAAGAAGGTCAGGTGCAAATACCCTCTTCCAACAACACAAGAGAAGACTCTACACATGGGCATCACCAGATGGTCAATACCTAAATCAGATTGATTACATTCTTTGAAGCCAAAGATGGAGAAGCTCTATACAGTCAGCAAAAACAAGACTGGGAGTTGACTGTGGCTCAGATCATGAACACCTTATTGCTATATTCAGACTTAAATTGAAGAAAATAGGGAAAGCCACTAGACCATTCAGATAGGACCTAAATCAAATCCCTTACAATTATACAGTGGAAGTGAGAAACAGATTCAAGGGATTAGATCTGATAGATAGAGTGCCTGAAGAACTACGGATGGAGGTTCATGACATCATACAGGAGGCAGTGATCAAGACCATCCCCAAGAAAAAGAAATACAAAAAGGCAAAAAATACAAATAGCTGAGAAAAGAAGAGAAGCTAAAGGCAAAGGAGAAAAGGAAAGATATACCCATTTGAATGCAGAGTTCCAAAGAATAGCAAGGAAAGTTAAGAAAGCCTTCCTTTGTGATTAATTCAAAGAAACAGAGGAAAACAATAGAATGGGAAAGACTAGAAATCTCTTCAAGAAAGATAACAAGGGAACATTTCATGCAAAGATGAGCACAATAAAGGACAGAAATGGTATGGACCTAAGAGAAGCAGAAGATATTAAGAAGAGATGGCAAGAATACACAGAAGAATTATACCAAAAAGATATTTATGACCCAGATAACCATGATAGTGTGATCACTCTCCTAGAGCCAGACATCCTGGAATTCAAAGTCAAGTGGGCTTTAAGAGGCATCACTACAAAGAAAGGTCGTGGGGGTGATGGAATTCCAGTTGAGCTGTTTCAAATCCTGAAAGATGATGGTGTGAAAGTGCTGCACTCAATATGCCTGCAAATTTGGAAAACTCAGCAATGGCCACAGGACTGGAAAAGGTCAGTTTTCATTCCAATCCCAAAGAAGGCAGTTTCAAAGGATTTTCAAACTACTGCACAATTGCACTCATCTCACATGCTAGCAAAGTAATGCTCAAAATTCTTCAAGCCAGGATTCAACAGTATGTGAACCAAGAACTTCCAGTGGTTCGAGCTGGATTTAGAAAAAGCAGAGGAACCAGAGATCAAATTGCCAACATCTTTTGGATCATTGAAAAAGCAAGAGAGTTCCAGAAAAACATCTACTTTTACTTTACTGCCTATATTTAGATGTAATGAAATAACTTTGTCTTTTTTAAAACTGAGATGGGTTGTTTTGTTTTTTGTTTTTTAAGGTAGCTGAAGGTTACCTATGCATGTATCATGCATATAAATCTGTATGGAGAATTACACAATTACACAAACTATCCTACAACTGCACAGGAGCCCAGAGAAAATTCATTTTTATTTTTTTAACCACTAGTGGAGAGAGTATCCCTTCCTCAGTTTAGAAGATGAGTAAACCTCTCCCTCTTCCCCAGACAATTATACTCTATGTGTTGTATTTGCTATTAAGAGAAGCATTAGCGGACTTCCTTGATAGTACAGTGGATAAGTATCCACCTGCCAATGCAGGGAACATTGGTTCAATCTATGGCCCAGGAAAATTCCGCATACCATGGAGCAACTAAGCCCATGCACCACAAGCACTGAGCTTATGTGCTGCAACTACTGAAGCCCGCACACCTAGAGGCTGTGCTCCCTGATGAGAGAAGCCACACGCGAGACGCCTGCGCAGTGCAAGGAAGAATAGCCCTGCTCACCACAACTAGAGAAAGACCATGCGCAGCAGCAAAGACCCGGTGCTGCCAAAAATAAACAAATAAATAAACATTTATTTTAAAAAAACAGAGAGAGAAGCACTGGTCCTAATATAGCAATCAAGGAAATCAACCAGGCATAGTAAGAAAATGCAAACCAGGATTTTCATCTGCAAGACTTGTAATAGCTCCTTTTCTTTTTAGCCCCTTTGCATTTGCTTTCAGTGTCTGCATGTGGGGGCCAGCTAGGAGCCAGGCACTGTGCTGGGTGCAAGGGTTGAAAACTTGAATAAGACCTTGTTCCTGACCACAAAGAGATGACACAGAGAAAGTGATCATATCTGTATACAATAGTAGAATTATGTACCAACGATGTGGGAACCCAGAGGAGAGGCATTTGGCCCAGGAAGTGGACTGGGAGTTCATGGAAGATTTCCGGGAGAAAAAAAATAAATAAACAACTGAGCAGGGTCTTAAAGGATGAGTGAGAACTTGGGGAGGGGATTGCAGGAGGTGAGGTGCAGAGTCTACCAGAATCAGGAACAGCATGAAGATGGCATGGAGGCATGAAATAGCAGGCAGGAGATGAGCCTGGAGATTTGGGTAGGGATGAAGTTGAGGAGGAACTGCGAAGAGTTTGCCTGTTATCCTGTAGGCAATGGTGCTTTTAAGATGAAGAGTGGTTTGGTCACCTTGAACATGGATGTTCCTGGTTGCACCCAGGGCCTGGCAGGCTGGACGGAGGGAGGCTGTGAGGAGGTTGAGGGAAACATCCAGAAAGAGATGAAGGGTGCTGTCAATTGTAGTAAAAGTGAGAGAGCAGGTCTGAGAAACATCTGCATGTGTGTGTATGCGTGTGTGTGTGTGTGTGTGTGCACACGCACACACATTCAGTCACTCAGTCATGTCCAACTCTGCAACCTCATGGACTGTAGCCTGCCAGGCTCCTCTGTCCTAAAGGTTAATTAATCAATACCATATGGATAGGAGGGCAACTGTAAGGAGAAGGAAAAGTGTAGCCTACAAACAGGGTTCAACAGACTTCCCAGGTGGTCCAGTGGCTTAGACTCCACTCTCACAATGCGGGGACCCAGGCTTGATCCCTGGTCACGGAACAGATCCCACATGCTTCATCTAAGAGTTTGAGTGCTGAAACTAAAAGATTCTGCATGCTGCAACTAAAGATCCTACGTGCCACAGCTAAAGATTCCTCATGCCTCACATAACTAGACCTGCTACAGCCAAATAAATATTTAAAAAAAAAAAAAAAAAACTGGGTTGGCCTCTTGGTTGAACCAAAAAATACAACCGAGCCAAAGATTGGGAGAAGGAAAGATTTATCACTTGCAGCAAGTAAGGGGAACACTGGGGATCTTTCCCAAAACAAGGTCTCCTAGAACTGCAAAATGAGGGAAGTTTTAAGCGAAGAGTACTTGCATATTCACGAAGGGGCTTCAGCAGAGAACTGAATGAATGTTGACAGAAACCAAGCTTTAGCTGACTGAAGTCAGAAAAGGTCAACATCATCATTCCTTCCTTCACCTGGGTGGGGCATTAGTCCCCACCGAGCTCAAACTTGTATACCTGCTTGTTAGGTACTTCCCTTGAGGAGGAAGTAAGACTAGGTTTATCACTGAACTATTGCTTCTTTTTTTAAAGTTTTTAAGTCGGATGATCGACTTATATATTCTGTTTCTTTCTTTTTAATTGAAGTGAAGAGGAAAAGTTAAAATTTTACATCACCTCCTTCTTCGTCTGGCTTGAACTCAGCTTGCCCTTTGCAAAGTCTAGATCACGCAGGTCACGTAGTCTCAGAAAGTGGGGACTTGCAATACTAGGAACCGGAGTTCATCTCACTCACCCCTGTCCTGCTCTTTGCAGTCTCCCAGCCCCTGCAAACCTGCTTACTCATGCCTGTCCAGGCCAGGCATCCCCCTCATGACCTTGACCACTGTTGCCACGTGCGTGAAGCCCCTTAGTTTAAAGCAGCCTATTAACAGCTAGTGTTGCCCACTGCAGTCTGTCTATATAAACTCTGTAATCCCTTTGTTCGGGGCTCAGAAGTTGGAGTGTTAACTCCTCTGGTCCCGCTGGCATAATAAACCTGAGTTCTCCGACTCTCTGACTGGTGCTTGGTTTCTCAAGTCCTGGTTTCCATGGCAGAAGTACAATTGGTTTATAATGCTGTGCTAGTTTCTGGTGTACAGCAAAGTGATTCGGTATATATGTATGTGTGTATATATTCTTTTTAAAGTTATTACACGATATTAAATAGAGTTCCTATGCTACATGGTAGGAACTTGCTGTTTATCTGAACTATTGTTTCTTGACTGCTTTTCCTTTGTTTCTGCACCCCCTTACTTCCCATAGTGGTAGTGCAATTCTGGGGGACCCCATGGACTGTAGCCCTCCAGGCTCCTCTATCTATGGCATTCTCCAGGCAAGAACACTGGAGTGGGTAGCCATTCCCTTCTCCAGAGGATCTTCCTGGCCCAGGCATCGAAGCCGGGTCTCCTGCATTGCAGGCAGATTCTTTACCATCTGAGCCACCAGGGAAGCCTATTAAGATCATTAATTACTAAGACCTGTTCAAAGACAAGCATTGTGGCCAGGCTTAGATTACAAAATGGCTTAGGCCAAAAATGGCTTCTCTTTCATTAAGAAAGCCATGTCTGGTTCCCTTTCTCAAAGGACCACCTCCCTATCTGCTTACAAAAGAGGAAACAGAGGGGCCAGGGCACCTCTGAAGTTACTGTAGGTATTCTCTATAGGTTGGAATGATCTGCAAGCAGAGAGGATAAGACCGAGATGGAGACCAAAGCAGGGCAGAATCCTCCTCCTCCCCTTGCTCCTCCTTCCCCACTCCCTCCTCCTCCTTCCCCACCCTCTCCTCCTCCTTCTTTTGAATGGCTAAATAGAATTGTTAGGGGCCCCCTCAGCTTCCCTGGTGGCTCAGACGGTAAAGCGGCTGCCTACAATGCGGGAGACCCAGGTTCGATTCCTGGGTNACAGCCGCATACCCTAGGACTAGTCTTACCTTCTGAGCTGACCTTCTGAGCTCTGGAGTGTGTTTCTCTCTAAATAAATCCACTTCTTACCCGTCACTGTGTCTTTCACTGAATTCTTTCTGCAACAATACATCAAGAACCTGAGCTTCATTAAGTCCTAAGATCATCTGTGTGATCTCAGTGAAAAGAACATGGTCAAGCCCCAATCCAAACAGGCCAGCTGTGGGTGGTAGATGCTCTAAGTTTCAGGGCTTTTCAGTGAGCTGCTGAGAAATGTTCCTGGTGTCAATATTTTTCAATAAGAAAAGTCAGTCAAATATGTAGTACGCTGCTGACCTCCAAGCCTATGGGGTAAATTATTAACTTATTTAAAACATGTGGGGTCATTTATTAGCTTATTTAAATATAATGATCTCATTGTTCATGCCAGGTGCCGGGTTAAATGCTGCAGGGGTCAAGAGGATTAAGATATGGCTTCTACTCACATCTTGGGAAGATGGAAACTTAAGAGCTTTACTTCAAGACAGTGAAGTAAAGGTTGCAATTCTTAGGCAAAAAAGAACTCAATAGTTCACAGACTCTAATAAAGACTAAAAAGCAAACCATGGCCTAGACAGTGATGTTTCACAGACAGTTGGAACCTGCAACTGAACACTGTCAGAACTGTCTCCCTCTCTCTTCTCTGCTTTTGCCTGTATATCCAACTTATTCTCTCACTAAAGACCAGCCCAAGGACTTCGTGGTGGTTCAGTGGTTAAGAATCTGCCTGCCAATGCAGGGGACACGGGTGCAACCCCTGGTCAGGCAACTAAGATCCCACTTGCTGCAGGGCAACTAAGCCCATCTGCAGTACTGAGCCTACACTCTAGAGCCATGTCCACGTGAGGTCTTCTCTTGTGTTGTTGGAAGTGGGTGTTTGCTGTGACCAGTGTGTTCTCTTGGCAAAACACTGTTAGCCTTTGCCCTGCTTCATTTTGTACTCCAGGGGCAAACTTACCTGTTGCTCCAGGTTTCTCTTGACTTCCTACTTTTGCATTTCAATCCCCTATGATGAAAAAGACATCATTTTTGGTGTTAGTTCTAGAAAGGCTTATCGGTCTTTATAGAACCGTCTGATGTCAGGTTCTTTAGGATTAGTGGTTGACTTGGGTTCAGTTCAGTTCAGTTCAGTTCAGTCACTCAGTCGTGTCCGACTCTTTGCGACCCCATGAATCACAGCACGCCAGGTCCCCCGTCCATCACCATCTCCCAGAGTTCACCCAAACTCATGTCCATCGAGTCAGTGATGCCATCCAGCCATCTCATCCTCTGTCATCCCCTTCTCCTCCTGCCCCCAGTCCCTCCCAGCATCAGTCTTTTCCAATGAGTCAATTCTTCTCATGAGGTGGCCAAAGTACTGGAGTTTCAGCGTTAGCATCATTCCTTCCAAAGACCCAGGGCTGATCTCCTTTAGAATGGACTGGTTGGATCTCCTTGCAGTCCAAGGGACTCTCAAGAGTCTTCTCCAACTGGGATGTTAATGGTTTGCCTCAGAAACAAACTGAGATCATTCTGTCATTTTTGAGATTGCACCCAAGTACTGCATTTTGTACTCTTTTGTTGACTATGAGGGCTGCTCCATTTCTTCTAAAGGATTCTTGCCCACAGCGTAGATATAATCATCATCTGAATTAAATGTATCCATTCCTATCCATTTCAGTTCACCGATTCCTAACTGCCTTGCCATCTCCTGCTTGACCACATTTAATTTACCGTGATTCATGGCTCTGACATTCCAGGTTCTTAAGCAGTGTTGTTCTTTACAACACTGAACTTCACTTTCACCATCAGACACATCCACCACTGGGCATCATTTTTGCTTTGGCTCAGCCTCTTCATTTCTCACGGAGCTATTTCTGCGCTCTTCCACAGTAACATATTGGACACCTACTGACCTCGTAGGGTCATCTTTCAGTGTCCTGTCTTTTTGCCTCTTCATACTGTTCATGGGGTTCTCAAGGCAAGAATACTGAAGTGGTTTCCCATCCCCTTCTCCAGTGGACCAGGTTTTGTCAGAACTCTCCACCATGACCCATCCATCTTGGGTGGCCCTACATGGCATGGCTCATAGCTTCATTGAGTTACACAAGGCTGTGATCCATGTGATCATTTTGGTTCCTTTTCTGTGATTGTGGCTTTCATTCTGGAGGCCATGGGATTGTAGCCTTGCTTCTTCTGTCTGCCCTCAATGGATGAGGATAAGAGGCTTGTGCAAGCTTCCTGGTGGGAGGCACAGGCTGTGGGGAAAACTGGGTCTTCCTCTGGTGGGCAGGGACATGTTTACTAAAACTTTAATCCAATTTCCTGCTGATGTGTGAGGCTGTGCTCCCTGCCTGTTAGTTGTTTGGCCTGAGGCGGCCTAGTCCTAGACCCTGCAGTCTCTATGGTAAGGCAGCAGGCTCTGTGATAGGGCTAAGGGCAACCTCCTCCAAGAAGACATGCCTCCCAGGACTGCCGCTGTCAGAGCCCTGTCCCTGCAGCAGGCCGCTGTCAACCCACGCCCCTGCAGGAGGCCCTCGACACCAAAGGCAGGGCTTCTCAGTCTCTCGTGCGGTCACTGCTCCCCTCCCTTGGTCCTGGGGCACGCAAGGTTTTGTATGGCATGCTGCTCATCACCTCATCAACTTATGGAGAGGGGGTAGTCAAATTAAATGCTGCATGTAAAACACTCAAAACAGTGATGGATACACAGAAAGATCGCAGTCAAGGTTGGCTGTGTTATGTACACATACATAGGATACAAATTCAGCTGCTGTAACAAAGGTCATGATCATAGTGACTGCACCAAGAGAGAGCTCTAGAATAAGCAGTCCAGGACTAAATTTGGCAGTTTCACAGAGCAGGACAGACTCATCCTACTTTGTCCCTCTGCCATCCTCAACATGTGGCTTCCATCTCAAGATCTAAGCCAATTCCTCCAGCTCCTGCCATCACAGCTACATTCTGGTCAGAGTGAAGTGGGGAAAGGAATGTGGAGTATATGCCTTTCCCTTTAGGATACTACCCTGAAGTGGCACACATTCCTTCTACTCACATTCCACTGGCTAAAACTTAATGCTAAAGCCACAGCTCAGAGCAAGGGAAGCTGGAAGATGTGATCTGGAGCTGACAAACCAGGTACCTCATGAGTTGACATAAGAACTCCTGAAATTCTGAGTTTAATTACTAAAAGAAGGGATGGATACATTTTTAGGGACAGTCAGCAAAAACAAGACTAGGAGCTGACTGTGGCTCAGATCATGAACTCCTGACTACAAAATTCAGACTTAAATTGAAGAAAGTAGGGGAAACCACTAGAACATTCAGGTATGACCTAAATCAAATCCCTAGGATTATGCAGTATGAGTGACAAATAGATTCAAGGGATTATATCTGATAAACAGAGTGCATGAAGAACTATGGATGGAGATTCGTGACATTGTACAAGGAGGCAGTGATCAAGACCATCCCCAAGAAAAAGAAATGCAAAAGGCAAAATGGTTGTCTGAGGAGGCTTTACAAATAGCTGAGGAAAGAAGAGAAATTAAAGGCAAAGGAGAAAAGAAAACATATACCCATATGAATGCAGAGTTCCAAAGAACAGCAAGGGTAAATAAGAAAAGCTTCCTCACTGATCAATTCAAAGAAATAGAGGAAAATAATAGAATGGGAAAGACTAGAGATGTCTTTAAGAAAATTCAAGATACCAAGATACACTTCATGCAAAGATGAGCACAATAAAGGATAGAGTCGTACAGACCCAACAGAAGCAGAAGATATTAAGAAGAGGCAAGAATACACAGAAGAACTATACAAAAAATATCTTTATGATACAGATAACAATGATGGTGTGATCACTCACCTAGAGCCAGACATCCTGAAATGCAAAGGCAAGTGGGCCTTAGGAAGCATCACTACAAACATAAGTCGTGGAGGTGATAGAATTCCAATTGAACTATTTCAAACACTTAAAGATGATGCTGTGAAAGTGCTACACTCACTATGTCAGCAAATCTGGAAAAGGCCAGTTTTCATTCCAATCCCAAAGAAAGGCAATGCCAGAGGATGTTCAAACTACCATACAATTGCACTCATCTCACATGCTAGCAAAGTAATACTCAAAATTCTCCAAAGCAGGATTCAACAGTACGTGAACCATGAACTTTCAAATGTTCAAGCTGGATTTAGAAAAGGCAGAGGAACCAGAGATCAAATTGCCAATATCTGTTGGATCATTGAAAAAGCTAGAGAGTTCCAGAAAAACATCTACTTCAGCTTTATTGACTATGTCAAAGCCTTTAACTGTGTGGATCACAACAAACTATGGAAAATTCTAAAAGAGATGGGAATACCAGACCACTTTACCTGCTTCCTGAGAAATCTATAAAATCTATATTCAGGTCAAGAAGCAATAGTAAGAACCAGACATGACAACAAACTGGTTCCAAATTGGGAAAGGAGTACATCAAGGCTGTATATTGTCTTCTTGCTTATTTACTTTATATGCAGAGTACATCATGCAAAATGCCAGGCTAGATGAAGCACAAGCTGGAATCAAGATTGCCGGGAGAAATATCAATAACCTCAGATATGCAGATGACACCACCCTTATGGCAGAAAGTGAAGAGGAACTGAAGAGCCTCTTGATGAAAGTAAAAGAGGAGAGAAAAAGGTGGCTTAAAACTCAACATTCAGAAAACGAAGATCATGGTATCCGGTCCCATCACTTCATGGCAAATAGATGGGGAAACAAAGGAAACAGTGATTTTTCAGGGCTCCAAAGTCACTGCAGATGTGACTGCAGCCATAAATTAAGATGCTTGCTCCTTGGAAGAAAAGCTATGCCCAACCTAGACAGCATATTATATAGAGAGTCATTACTGACAAAGGTCCATCTAATCAAAGCATGGTTTTTCCAGTTGTCATTTATGGATGTGAGAGTTGGGTCTGGAAGATCCCCTGGAGAAGGAAACGGCAGTCCACTCCAGCACTCTTGCCTGGAAAACCCCATGGACGGAGGAACCTGATAGGCTACAGTCCATGGGGTCGCAAAGAGTCGGACACGACTGAGCGACTTCACTTCAGGCTGAGGAGCTTCGTCTGATTAAAAACTCTGGAACTCCAGCTGCATTCAAGCTCAGGAAACATCCTGCAGTCTCTTAAGGATTTAATTCAATTCAACAAATGCTTATTGAACAATACTCCTCATAAGGGAAAGGGGAAGAAAGGAGATCTAACAATTATCGAGTACTTATATTGTGTTAGGAGAGTGTTAAGTGTATTTACAAGTAATCTAATCTCCAGTCACAGTCCCCTCAGCCCTGAGAGTCTGGGTCATTTAGCTCCAGGGCCCTGAGAGGTCAAGCAATTTGTCCAAGTGTTGAGGGGCAGTGCCTGGATGCAAGCCCTGAAGTACTGCTCCAAGATACCTTCCTCTGTGAACCCAGGAGATTGCAAGTGACTGATAAATAAACTATTTTAAGCACAAAGGGAATGCACTGGCTTATTTAACTAAAAAGCACATGAATCAGCTGGCTCCAGGCACAAACGATGCTGTCAGCTCTCCTTTGCACTTGCTCATAAATGAATAAATCTGTCTCCCATTTCTGTTTGTCCTGGCTCATATGTAATGGCATAGCATGATAGTTTAGGGGTCCCATAGACTGGATTCAAATCCTGGCCCCACTATCCAACTTGCTGGTAGACTGAAAACAAGTTGCTTAACTTCTCACTACCCTCGTTTCCTCGTCTGTAAAATGGATGTAATAATAGTATCTGCCTCATGGTTCTTGTGAAAAGCAAATGAGATCATCCACACAAATGTGCTTGGAATAGTGTCTGGTGTAAATTCAGCTCCAAACACGCCAGCTATTATTGTTTCTGTCTCTGCTTCTTTTGAGGCAGGCATCATTCGCTCCTGTAGTTTCCTCCATGTAGGCCAGAGAGATGGCCACAGAAAGACCAATCTACAGCTTCCCCACAGCTTCTGGTCTTAGAAGAAGAAAGGCCTTTCTCCACACATGCTGCTGTTAAGTCGCTTCAGTCGTGTCCGACTCTGTACGACCCCATAGATGGCAGCACACCAGCCTCCCCAGTCCCTGGGATTCTCCAGGCAAGAACACTGGAGTGGGTTGCCATTTCCTTCTCCAATGGATGAAAGTGAAAAGTCAAAGTGAAGTCGTTCAGTCATGTCCGACTCTGTGCGACCCCAATGACTGCAGCCCACCAGGCTCCTCCGTCCGTGGGATTTTCCAGGCAAGAGTACTGGAGGTGGGTGCCGTCGCCTTTTCCACACATACATGTAGCAAATCTCAAGGCAGGCTCTTTAGTTCTTAGGTCATGTGCCATCTCTAATGCTGGAAATGGAGTTTTTTCATTGGTTAGCCTGTATCTTCCGCCCAACTTTGTGGAGCACCATAATTAACAGTCCCACTTTGATCATATAGACACAAAAGGAGGATCCCTTAAAAGATGGGATACTGTGAAGACAAAATAACATCTGTCTACTCTTCTTTGCTGAGTGCTGTTAGGAAGGGACGTGACATGGGTGAGGTACAGCCTCCTCTCCATGAAAACTTACATCAAACTAGGGAAGATGAGGCAAAGACATGCATAACAATACTAGAAGGCCAGAGGTTATGGACCAAATGAGATTAGTGCCCTCATAGAAGAGACCCAAGAAAGCTCCCATGCCCGCCTTCTGTTATGTGAGGTTTGCAGCTAAATAGCTCCACCTGTGAATCAGGAAGTAGACTCTTACCACACACAAAATCTGCCAACACTGTGATTTTGGACTTCCCAGTCTCCAGACCTGTGAGAAATAAATTTAGTTATTTAAGTCATCCACACTATGGAATTTCTGTTGTAGCAACCTGAATGGACTAAAATAGCAGACTGCGAGAAACTCCATAAGAGAAGGGCAACCGAGACTCTGCAAGTTTCAGGAAAGAGGAGATCACATCTGTTTGGGTGAATCAGCACAAGTCGTATAAAGGAGACAGTGTTTAAGCTTGTCTGTGAAGTATGGGTGGAATGCTGATACATGGGAATGATGCCTGTTCAACATGGACAGTCTTTTGGGGGAACATGGCTACCTAGGCTGACAGTATAAGGTGTAAAAAGTAATCTTGAAAGGTCAGGCTGGAAAGCTGAGCTGGCAACCAATACAAAAAAGTGGACTGATGTCAAGAATTATTAGACCAGAGGGCCAGAAAAGAAACAACTCCACATAGACAGTGAATCGCTGAAACTGAGAGCAGAGGGCGTATAGTGTGGAAGAGGATTGTGAGTCAGATACTAAGGTCATTTGGAAAGTCCTGGAGTCATGATCATCATCAGTCAAGATGGGGAGAAGCCAGGATAAGCAGATGGTCAGATGACAAAAAATTTTAAAGAGTCTTAATTCTTGATCCTCCAGAGACTTCTACATGACTCATGTGAATTCCAGTTAATCCAAGAGAGACTGCCTTTCTAGAGGTTCTATCCATAAGCATGAAATGATTCATTTGCTAATTCATGTATTCACTGATGCTCATGTATTCAGTAATGCACTTATATTTGGTGGGCACTGAGTTGGGATCCAAGGCATGAATAAACGAGACGATTCCTGACCTCAAGGAGCTTACCTCCACTTTGTTTATACTCGCTGGTCACACATTGTAAGCTGATTATCCACTAAATTGTTGGTTCTCCACTGGACTGGGCATTCCAGTCAGTAAATGTTTTTGACTGATTAATGGTATCTGTATCCTCAGCCTCCACTTGGACTGAGAGACTTTAACGAGATAATTTCATTTCCATTAAGCACTGTCTTGTGCAGAGTCTGGAAGTCATGATAGGAAGCAAGGGACCTGAGCCCTCTTCATGAGAGAAACAGCAGCTGTCATTGAAAACTTCCTGGAAAGATCTGGTTCTGTCTGAGGAAAAGTTCAATCTCATGTGGGAAGAGGAAGGGAAAGGATTACCCAAGGTGAAGTTCACAGCAGAAGAGGATCCAGATGGCCCTGTGTAAGAGTTAGTAACGAAGCTGAGATGGGAAGCAGGGAAAGGGGAGTAGCCCGGGAGGGTGGCAACTACCATGAAGAGACAGGCCAGAGGGAACGGTCTGCACTTAAGGCAGGTGAGAGGAGGCAACAGGTTAGGAGCAGACAAGAGAGGAGAGGGAGAGGGAGAGGGAGGGGCTGAGTGGGAGGTACGTGCAGGAGAGTGAAAATGACCGAGAGCTTTTTGGACTTTCCACCCAGGAAGAAGTGGATCTATTTCTATTCCAATTGCATCTGGGCTGGCCTGTGAATGTGTTGCACATCTGAATTGCAGAAGTGATGCTATGCCAGTGCCAGGCTTAGACTTTAAGGAGGCTGGGGTCTTCCTCCATGGTCTCCTAGAGCCCTGAAAAGATCTCCCTTTAACCCTGATCATCCATAGTCCTAACCAGCCTGTCACCATGGAGATCTCACCGTCTGTCAGTGCTGAGCCAAACAGGCTATCCTAGCCCCCCAAACTGGTATACACTTCTCCCACGTTCCCCCTGACCCCGGTTACCCAGAACTGCTGACCTTTCCTGAGAGTAGTTTTTAAATACTTTGGAAACACCTCACAGAAGTTTTTCTTGCATCCTAGTTGGAAACCCATTCACTTCTGCACTTGGCCCTGGGGTCCCGTTGAATTTTCCCAGTGTAGCCTGAATCCACTTGGCTTCCTCCCTTAGACCTTCACCCATCCTTGAACAGGTGTCTGCATGGTAGGATCCCCGGATCAGTCCTGGTGCCCACGTTTCAGAGGTGGCTGACCACGGGCTACACGTTTGTCCTATTTATTCTGTGTGCCAGCCTGGCTGCCATGAATGCTGCCTCCCTTAAATTCCAGTTGGTGCCCAATTACTATTGCAGGCCTTTAGTCTTCGTTTCTCTCTTCTCTTCTCTTTCTCGGTTCATTCATGGTCTGGATCTTCCCAAGGGAGCCCTAATCCCTCTCAGGGACCCTATGTCTTCAGTGACAAATACTCTAGAAATGGGTAAATTGAAATTGCATGGGGAGACAGGGAATAGAGGAGGGGCCGAGGGAGACAGGTACGTCCCAGCCTTGCCTTCCCCGTCTCTCCTCCGCTAGCAGTTTCCTCAAGTGGGAGGTGGAGAGGTAACATCACCAGCAACACGGCTCATCACTCCAGACCCAAGGCTGAGAGAAAGACGCCACTAAGCCCCTCCCAATGTGCAGAGGAACAAAGGCTGAGAGGAGAAATGCATCTATTCAAGGTCATAAAACTCATCAAATGGCACTCAAGTCTCCTAATTCCTAACTCAATTTACTCTTAACTGTGTGATTTTTCCACGTTCAAAATGTCACGCATCAGATCTAAGACAGCTTACAAAGAGACAGATACTGAACTTGGTTGAGATGAATGAAGCACTGTTAACCTTGCTCTCAAGAAAGTGATGTCCCAGTGGGAAAGATGGTATCCATTCAGTCTATTTTAATGTTTTTAACTTAATGTTTTCAATGTTTTATTAAGTACCAGCTATACATACAATGTATATTGCTATGCTTTGTCGCTCAGTTGTGGCTGATTTTTTGCAAACCCATGGGCTGTAACCAGCCAGGTTCCTCTGTCCATGGATTCTCCAGGCAAAAATACTGGAGTGGGTAGCCTATCCCTTCTCCAGGGGATCTTCCCAACCCAGAAATCAAACCAGGGTCCCCTGGATTGTAGGCAGATTCTTTACCAGCTGAACTACCAGGGAAGAATACAAAAATGAAAATGAAATACAAAATGAAAAGAATACAAAAATGAAACATGATCTCCAACCTCAAGAAATGATTTCACTAAAGAAACAAGACATGTACAAGTGAGGATACAGCTAGCAATTGACAAACAGAACATAATTAAGATGATGGGTTACAGGGAGGTGGTGCAAGGAGAGACTGTGGCGACTGGGCATCTCTTCACCCTGTGGCCTAGCCTCCCCATTCCCACTGTGGGGAAAAACACCGCCCCAAACGGACAGAGATGCGCAGAGATTGCAGCCCTGCTGCTCGTGCCTGGGAGTTGGACAGCAGCCATGCTATGTACATGTGATGGACTATTATGCCATAAAAAGTACATACGACAACATACATAGCTTTTAAATAACTACTATTGAGTGAACAAAGAAATGTGAGATTACAGCACAAAATAATGATGCAAATTAAGAACACACACAATCATATCATGAATCTTTTTTGCAAGAACACATATATCTCTATCAGCATATGAAAGGCAGACTGGAAAGATACGTACACACAGAGGTGAATGTCTATGGTAAAGAAGTTAACAGGAGTGAGGGTGGAAAATAACAAAATAGAATAAAACGCAGGCTTAGAACAGGCCAGTGACTTAAGGGACATAATTAATTGTGCTTCTCAAGGGTAAAAATAAAGTTATTTAAGAAAAGTAAAAAGTCCTCTCTGGGGAGTTTGGGCAGAGAGTTCCATGAATGAGACAGACCCTGAGCCAGTCCATCACCACCTGTTTTTTCTTGATAAAACCTACATTTCTAGTATCTGCCAGTTTCTAATTCTGGTGACTTAGCCAGGCCTCTCACCCATGGTACCCAGGACCAGTCACTGGGAGCTGCCTCTTCTGCATCAGCAAACGGAAACACAGCCCTGTTGCAGTGATGCCTGTGTGCCCCTTGGACAGTCTCCTCTCTTTCTCCCTCACAGTTCCAGAGTTCCTCAGCTTGCTCCTTAAACAAAGAAAAAGAGGCTAGACTGCAAGGGGCTGGTGAGGACTTACTGACTTTAGAGGTGAGACAAACGTGAATTCAAATTCAGACTCTAGGAACTTCACCTCTCCGAGCTTCATTTCTCCAATCAGTAAAATATTCATCCCTACAGTTACCTCACGGTGGGATTTAGGGATTGACTCAGTGTATAAAGCACAAAACGATGGTAGTTCCTTTGCTTATTTGTAGGTAAAATTCATAGTTCTGGAAAGGGCAGCTGGGTGCTAGGTCCTCACTCAGCCTGCACGCTGATCTGCGGTGCAGCACGGGGCCCCTCACTCCCCCTCTGCCCAGGCCCTGCTCCCGTCTCTGTGGTGCAGCACGGGGCCCCTCACTCCTCCTTTGCCCGGGCCCTGCTCCCGTCTCTTCTGTTTTCACCCACCCTTGCCTCTGCCTGAGCAGGGTCTGCTCTTATCACCAGACTCCCAAACCTTCTGGAGTTTGTAAGATTAATAAGACTGCAGTGAGAGCTGCTCAATGCCCGGGCTACAGTGTACCCTTCCCCTGACCTCAGTAGAAGGCGCCCTCGTGCCATAGAAGAAAGCCTAACACTCCGATGCTGGCCTTTTTTACTCCTTAAAATGCTGAACGGAGATGAACGCATCGGGGCCTCATGTCTAGATATGAATTTTCCTTTGTGCAGCACTAGTCATGATGGGAATTCCAAAGCAATTTATCACAGTAATGACTACAGATTCTAGAGCATCAAGGTGACTGATAGCCGTTCTACCTCACACTTGTCTTCCCAGCTTTCTCTTTCACTAGAGAACAGTTGTGTAGAGTGGTGGTGGTTGGGGGTGGCTAATTGGTTTGAAGCAAATAGTCACAGCTTAGCTTGTTGCCAAGGTTTGGTTACCAACCCTGGGGTGGGAGGGACAAAAGGAAGCATGCAAAAATAACAGTCAGCTGAGATGGCTCACAGAGAAAACTCAAAATCTGTGAGTTTAGGTGGGTTGTTTCATCTGAATGCCTCTGATGTATCCTCTCCAGGTGAAAATATCCTCCACCGAAACAGGGAAAGATGTGATAAATGCTCCCTGAGCATGAGCAGAGTTGTTGTTCTACACCAACCTCAAGGACAAATCAAGGGGAAACATGGCTAAGCTGCTGCAAGACAGATTAAGGAAGACTTGAGAAAGATGCTAGTCTAGTTAACAAGAGGCAGTTCAAGGTAGAATTTTATTTTCCAAGGAAATATTCTGGACATTTGTCTTCCTTTTGGATGTAGGAAGAATATTCCTGCCCAAGATGGGGATGGGGTTCAACAGCTTTTACTTTGCAACTTTCTGGGAGGCTCAGGATGACAAGGAGGTGAAGGTGTGTCTCAGCTTCGGGCCCCATTGTCCTCTGACCACCCTGACCTGGGACACCCCAACAAGCAGGTGGAGAACAAACCTGTGGACGTCCTCTCGGGTCCTCCCGGGCTCTGTTCTAAGGGTGCAAATAAGGCATGCTGCAGGTTGAAGAGTGTTTCCCCAACATTCCTGACCACTTGGAAATCTTAGACTGTGACTTTATTTGGAAATAAGGTCGCTGCAGGTATAATTAGTTAAGAATCTCAAGATGAAGTCATCTTGGATTCAGGGTAGGCTCTACATCCAATGATAGATACCTTTATGAGATGGAGAGAAGACACACAGAGGACACCACATGGAGATGAAGGCAGAGACTCAGCAGGTGCATCTACAAGTCTCAAAATGCCAGAGGTTGCCAGCAGCAACTAGAAGGCAGGACAGAGGCCCAGAACGGGGCTCCTTCAGCCTCCGGAAGGAGCCCACCCTGTGGACACCCTGATGTCTGACTTTTGTCCCCCAGAACGGGGGAAGTGTAAGCCTGTTCTTTTAAGCTTCAAGTGTGTGATCAGCCAGCCCTGGGAAACCAATACAGGGGAGCTGGGCGGAAGGGCTCCAAGGTGCCCCAAGGGAGACAAAGTATCCTGGAGAATCACCTAGAATGGCCTAAACTTTAGTGTCTGCAGTATCTCTCAGTAGAGCGTCTTCAGAAATTAGAGATTCTGTTAACAGTCCCCCAGTTTCTCCCCCCTCCCCCAGCCACTCTGGACACACACATGAAGGCCACCTTGAACTGCCTCCGTGCCACTTGGTGTGGGCTTCGGGTTGAGCCTGAGGACTCCATCTGTGCACAGCTTCTGACCTCCGTTTGCTCAGTCTTCCCCCAGACAGACTCTGCAGAGGCTAGACTGTCTACCATGCTCTTCTACCTGCCTGGTCTCTGAGCAGCTCACTTCCTGCTCTCAGTCAGGACTGTCAGTCACAAAGGCCTCTCTGGCCTGAGGAAAGCAGGGAATCCATGTGTGTAAAATAAGGGAGGTCAAATCCAGAAGAAACCAAGATCCCAGCATCCAAAGCAGAAACTTCAAAGAGCCCCTAAAAGAAGGCACTCTTTTATCCATTGTTCCCAGGCTCTGCCATAAAGATCCCTGAGAATGAGTCTTTCCTCTATGGGATGTGTAGGTGCACATGTGATGTTTGGGAAGAACATACAGCAACCTGCCTGATCACACTACTGCTTAGGACTGAGCCTGGTCTCCTGAGTCATCTCCCCCTCTCATACTGTGCTTCTTCTTGTGAGACACTGCCCTCCTCATAAGCAGCTCTCAGCCTCCTACTGGAGTGTCCTAAAATTATCACAGTCTCAAAGCTGCCTTGCTAAGCTGTGGGGGGTGGCAACTCCCAAGACTCAGTCTTCTCTGTTTTCCTGGGTGGGCTTCCAGCTCTACTGTCGCCTAAGAGCCAGAAGGAAGGGGTGGGTGCTGTCTTCTCTTCCCGGGGGCCTAGCCCAGGGTGGGGAGGTGGAGGGCCTGGGCCCTGCTGAGGGCCTCGCTGAGGGCCAAGACACCGAGAGGGAAGGGGCTGCTGACAGGAAGGGGCAGAGGGGTCGAGCCCTGAAACCCTGGACTCCCTGGAGGCAGAAAGCCAGGCAGATCTTGACAAACACGTCCTGGGAGTGACAGGCCCTGCAGGCATGGAGAGACATAGAAAGTTCAGACTCGGAGAGTGGAGGGATCATGGTTGGGGCAACCATCTATTCATTGCCAGCCTTATGTTTCATTGACCTTGCCCACCTCCACGTGTCCCAGGGTGTTGTTCGGGACTGTGACCCCCAGGAGTGTGGCTGCCTTCCTCTCACCAGAGCTGGTGGGCCTGGGCCAGGCTGGAGCTCTGACCCCGTCACCCCCACCCAGCCCCCCTGCCCTACTCATGC
>SJYW01049800.1:342457-360850 GCA_006410735.1 Raphicerus campestris
TCATGCCCCAGCCCCGCCCATCAGGGGAGGCCGTGAGTGCACAGCCCAGGGGCTGGCTGTGGGGCACTCTTCTGCCGCCTTCTGCCTGCTTGCTCAGTATCAGTACACTGACATCTCCACGGGGCAGGGCTACTCTGAGTGCCCAGAGGAGTCCCCGTGCCTGAAGTCTGGGCCATGCAGGGCGGCCAGCACTAAAGCTTAACTGCAGGATGAGGATGGCGTCAGGCTTGCTGGATTTTTACATTTTATGCAAAAATGCCTTCAGAGCCTCCACAATTCTCAAGGAAATACAGTGCCTAAGACAAGGGACCAGGGGTCAAGGACAGGGCTAACTCCTCCAGAAGCCCCCATGTTGGGGAGACCAGGAGGGCTGTCAAGAATTGCCAGGCGCAGGGTTTCCTGGTCAACCCCAGAGAACCAACTCTGCGGAGATACCACAACCACGTTCACTTGGGAGGGGCCAGGGCGGGAGGGGAGGCGGCTTCAGTAGCTACTAATAAATGCCTTCTGTTCCTAGTGAGCAATCTCAGCTCTCCGCCTCCTGCTTCCTAAATGCAGTGGCCCTGGGTTTTGGTGGGTAGGGTCCTCCGTGCCTCCCTCACCGCCCACCCCTTTCCTCTTAGGTAGAGGGAGTCTGGGGGTCTGGTGTCCCTGGGTCAGCCTGTGAATGCAGGGGGCTCTTAGAGCTGCCAGGATACGAGGGGGAGGGACGTGGATGGAGGAGGGAGAGAAGGCACCTCTGTGAGACAGGAGAGCCCCGCGTGCCAGCTTCCTGCCAAAGGTGGTCCTGGAACCCGGCGCTGCTGCCGTCTCTGGGGGGCACCTCTGCTCCCTCTCTGTTCTCTGTCTCCCTTCCCTGTTTCCCAGGAGAACATGCGACCAGCTCAACATCTTATGCTGAGCTATTTTGAGGGGGGGGGAGTTGTTGAAGCCGGTGATGGAGCCAACTCACTCTCTTCCCTCGGGCTCCCACTGTCCCCTCTCCCATCCGTGTTTTGGGGTTGCTAAGGAAACCGCACAGCCTATCTGCAGCTCCTGTTCCTGTCAAAACCAGGAAAGTTTCTAAGGCCAATTCAGTGGGAACACTGTCAAAGCCCGAGTCGGTTGGCAAGGAGAGGCCTCTCCCTCTTGAAGCCTTCTGCATGGATGTCCTCCCACACAACTGTGCGTGTGTGCGTGCACACACACACACACACACACACAGGCTTGTGCTGCCCACACACACACCCGCAGCTCCAATCACCCAGCCGAAGCTAATGGGAGGAGAGAAAATGAAAAACAAACAGGAAAAATGTCGCCCTGCCCGGCTCCTGGTGGAGCTGCATGCCCCAACTGCCTCCACCCCTCCCCTCTGAGCCTGAGGAGCTGGCAAGGTCTGGGGGCTCCAGGCAGCCCACCCACCCCAACAGCCCCTGACCTCAGGCTGCTCAGTCCAGAGAAAGCTCCCAAGTTTGGATCGCTGAGGGGCTGAGTCTTCAGGAATAGGAAGAGGCACCAAGCGGGAAAGGGGTGTGCAGGAATGATTCAGAAGCTCCACAGTGGGAGTCGGAATGGAGTGCAACCTTGAGAAGGTCACCCAAATACATTACTGACAGCCTCTCTGGATGCTCCGAAAGTGAACTGAGATATGCAAGGCTAGGAGATTGGCTAAAAAGCATGGTAAAAGGCAACTGGTTGTAAAGCAGACCATGTTTAGCATCTTTCTGCTGCTGCAGCTGCTAAGTCACTTCAGTCGTGTCTGACTGTGCGACCGCATAGACAGCAGCCCATCAGGCTCCCCCTTCCCTGGGATTCTCAAGCAAGAACACTGGAGTGGGTTGCCATTTCCTTCTCCAATGCATGAAAGTGAGAAGTGAAAGTGAAGTCACTCAGTCATGTTCGACTCTCAGCAACCCCATGGACTGCCGACCGCTAGGCTCCTCCATCCGTGGGACTCTCCAGTCAAGAGTACAGGAGTGGGCTGCCATTGCCTTCTCTGTTAGCCATATTTCTACAGCTCTTGAATTCCAGAACTCAGACCAAGGTCACTATCAAAGAAGAATCTTTCCTCCAGAGATGTAAGCTGTCCAGACAGCTTACATCAGAAGCTGTAGACAGAAGCTTACTGACAGCCTCCACATTGAACACTGAGCTTTTCATCACAAAAGCTATGCAAGCAGAAGGTGGGTTCCCGTTGACGAGGCTGCTATAAAGAAGACTCTGAGTGGCAGTTCTGTGGCAGGAAGAGTTCAGCGCCCATGGTTCAGAGTCTCTGCAGGCAGCAAGCCCTCTCAGTGCATGGGGCCTGAGGGCAGCGGCCAACCCTTGCTTCCATGCACTGGCATTCACAGTGCAGCTGACCTTCCCCCCGATCAGCCAAGTGGCCTGTTCACTGCTGTTTTTTCTGGACTTGAAAGAGACTGAAGGAAAGATGCCTAAGGAAACACCTAATGAAAGATTTCTGGCTGTAGGAGTTAGAGCACCACAACCGCACGGGGTAGAAGCCTTGACTATGAAGTCCTTTTCTGCTTGAAATGAAGGGTTGTGCCTTCACAACCAGCTAGGAAGGTGGCTTAGCTTTGGAGGGATGTTTTTGGTTGTTTGTTTTTTTAATTTTCTTTTTTTTTTTTTTTTAATTTTGGCCATGCCAATGGCTGGCAGGATCTCAGTTCCCTGACCAGAGATTGAACCTGGGCCACAGCAGTGAAAACATACAATCCTAACTGCTAGCCAATTAGGGAATATATGTACAATGGAATATTGGCCATTAAAAAGAACAGAATAAAGTCATTTGCAACTACATGAATAGACCTAGAGACTGTCAAACTGAGTGAAGTAAGTCAGAGAAAGACAACTATCATATGATATCGCTTACATATGAAGTCTTAGAAAATGGTACAAATGAACCTATTTACAAAATAGAAATAGAGTCACATGTAGAACACAGCCTTATAGTCAGTGGGGGAAGGGATAAATTGAGAGATTGGGACTGACATGCACACACTACTATATGTAAAAGATAACTGATAAGGCTCTACTGTACAGCACACAGAACTCTGCTCAATACTCTGTAATGATCTATACAGGAAAAGACTCTATAAAAGAGTAAATGTGCGTGTAAGTTATTCCCTTTACTGTACAGCAGAAATAACGCAATATTGTAAATCAACTATACTCCAATAAAAAAAATTAAGTGGCTTTGTTTCCTCAAAAATCAGGGACAGAAAGGAAGTCCCTCTGGTGAAAATGGAAGGAGGTTTGTGTCAGAAGAAAGCAAAGTCAAGGTGATACTGTAAGCTCCTTAGGGTCAAGGATGGTCTCAGGGCCTCAGTTCCAGGCTGTTAAGAACTACTGTACCATCTGGGCTCTGCACAACAGAGAAGTGAACTGGGGTTGAAGTCCAGCCCCGTTTTGCTAGCCAAGCAATACAACGCACACGATGGAGACTGCCAGGAAGAGACAGCTGACTCTCCCCCAGAGGCGGCAGCTGGGGAGAAGAGAGGGCGCAGCAGCTCCAGGCCGTCCCTGACTGATCTCCTGGGGTCCTCCCAAAGTCCAAGTTCCACCACAGCGCCCCTCACTACCCTCTTCGTGGCTGTTCCTCTCCTATGTGGAGAAAGGTAGACCTCTTAGGCTGTGGGGAAGGCCCTTCCCCGAGAGCCTCGGCCCCTCCTCCCAGGCTTGTGAGCCATTTTTCTTTCCAGGCCCCCGCACTCCAGCGATGTCGCCCTGCCTGTCTGTCCCTAAACACTGCGCTCTGTACTTCTTAGCCTTCTCAAGTCTCTTCCCAGCCCGGACCAGACAGGAAAGTGGCTGCAAATGATGAAAGCCAACTCATTAGATTAAGCGGACAAGAAATATTCTGCAGAGAGAAAGTCTAGTGCCTCAGGAGTTGATGTGTAGGCTGGAGCTGCAGCTCCCACCAAGCAAGGACAAAGAATGGCTCAGTGGCCGAGAACACTCCAAGGTCAACGGCAAGGGCATCTGACCAGGGCTTCTGCAAGGGCATGCTGGTTCTGCCCCTCTCCCATCAACCGATAAGCCCCTCCCCCAGGCTTACGTGTGTATTAGTCGCTCCATCGTGCCCAACTCTTTGAGACCCCACAGACTATAGCCCACCAGGCTCCTCTGTCCATGGGATTCTCCAGGCAAGAGTACTGCAGTGGATAACCATTCCCTTCTCCAGAAGATCTTCCTGACCCAGAGGTCAAACCCTTGGTCTCCTGCATTGCAGGGAGATTCTTTACTGTTGAGCTACAGGGAAGTCATCTGCTGCTAAGACTCTTTGCTGTGATGATTCCCAATTGTTCCTGCTCTTCCTGTCAAAGTCCCCAAGACTCTGTAGGGGCAGCAGATTGGCTGAGCTCAGGTTCTAGAGCTCACCCTCCCTCTCCCCTGACTCTGCCCACATCCATGCTGTGAGGGAAGCAGGGAAGGAAAAAAATCTGCACACTCCCCCTGCCCCTACCACCACGTGGAACAGGTGAAATCCTGCCTTCACTGAACCTCGTGTGATAACGAATTCCCTCTGAAATAGGAAGGGTGCTCAGATATTGGGCAGCCCTGTGACAAATGTCCACTTCACTGACTCCCATTCATTCCTCAGATGTCATTTCTCTAGAACCTTCCTCCAGCCCAGCTGTGCTCAAGTGCTCCTTCCACGTTCCCATAGCACCTGGTGCCTTCACTTCCTTCTTGTTTTATTAAAGTCGTTTGCAGATTTGTCTTTTTCTCCAGACCATGAGTTCCTTTGGATCTTCGAGCAGGGCATCTTCATCCATGACCCCCTGTCTGGATCCAGTGGGTGGCGTAAACGTTTACAAGTGGGTGATGGACTGAACGTGTGCCCCTGAGACAACTCACACGGTAGCAGATCAGCTCACAATACGGTAAATGCCTGGATGCTTGTGCTGAACCCTTACTACAGAGATGAGGTGCCGAGGAGAGCTCAGGAGCAAAGCTAGGTTCTTAAGCTTAAGAATATTAGCAAGAAAAGCTTGTAAGTGACCCTCTTCCCTAAAGGGCTGTGAAGGTATCTTTTCCAAAGTATGCTCCAAGAGAGGGGCCTAGCAGGATGTGTGTGCCGTTGTAAGCATGAAATCTTGGTTGCTATAAATCTGAAATTGTGTGGGTTGAGATAAAAATGCTTTACAGTCATTAAGCAACATTGTGAAGGTAATTATATAAAGTCCTACACCAGACACCTGGGCCAGGAGTGGGATGAAACTGCCCTGAGTGGCCCCCACAGGGGATAATAGTGGGAGAGAAGCATCTGGAAAGATATGAGAGGTTAGCAAGAGCTGCTGAAAATACAGGGAAGAAGCAGAAGAGAAGGTGAGGGAGGAGAGCAGCAGGCAAAGGAACTCAGGAGCAAAGCCCAGTGACGGGGCAGAGGGGAGGGTGGGGCAGGGCTGAGCCAAGAACCGGAAGACAGACACTGACGCAGAAAGAGGTGGCCCGTGGTCAAGCGTGCGCAGCCAGGAGAAGCGGCAAGGGACGCGGGAAAGGTCAGAGCTAACGCCCATCTCTGGAGAAGGCGATGGCACCCCACTGCAGTACTCTCGGCTGGAAAATTCCATGTACGGAGGGGCCTGGTGGGCTGCAGTCCATGGGGTGGCTAAGAGTCGGACACGACTGAACGACTTCACTGTCACTTTTCATTTTCATGCACTGGAGAAGGCANTGTGCGACCGCATAGACAGCAGCCCATCAGGCTCCCCCTTCCCTGGGATTCTCAAGCAAGAACACTGGAGTGGGTTGCCATTTCCTTCTCCAATGCATGAAAGTGAGAAGTGAAAGTGAAGTCACTCAGTCATGTTCGACTCTCAGCAACCCCATGGACTGCCGACCGCTAGGCTCCTCCATCCGTGGGACTCTCCAGTCAAGAGTACAGGAGTGGGCTGCCATTGCCTTCTCTGTTAGCCATATTTCTACAGCTCTTGAATTCCAGAACTCAGACCAAGGTCACTATCAAAGAAGAATCTTTCCTCCAGAGATGTAAGCTGTCCAGACAGCTTACATCAGAAGCTGTAGACAGAAGCTTACTGACAGCCTCCACATTGAACACTGAGCTTTTCATCACAAAAGCTATGCAAGCAGAAGGTGGGTTCCCGTTGACGAGGCTGCTATAAAGAAGACTCTGAGTGGCAGTTCTGTGGCAGGAAGAGTTCAGCGCCCATGGTTCAGAGTCTCTGCAGGCAGCAAGCCCTCTCAGTGCATGGGGCCTGAGGGCAGCGGCCAACCCTTGCTTCCATGCACTGGCATTCACAGTGCAGCTGACCTTCCCCCCGATCAGCCAAGTGGCCTGTTCACTGCTGTTTTTTCTGGACTTGAAAGAGACTGAAGGAAAGATGCCTAAGGAAACACCTAATGAAAGATTTCTGGCTGTAGGAGTTAGAGCACCACAACCGCACGGGGTAGAAGCCTTGACTATGAAGTCCTTTTCTGCTTGAAATGAAGGGTTGTGCCTTCACAACCAGCTAGGAAGGTGGCTTAGCTTTGGAGGGATGTTTTTGGTTGTTTGTTTTTTTAATTTTCTTTTTTTTTTTTTTTTAATTTTGGCCATGCCAATGGCTGGCAGGATCTCAGTTCCCTGACCAGAGATTGAACCTGGGCCACAGCAGTGAAAACATACAATCCTAACTGCTAGCCAATTAGGGAATATATGTACAATGGAATATTGGCCATTAAAAAGAACAGAATAAAGTCATTTGCAACTACATGAATAGACCTAGAGACTGTCAAACTGAGTGAAGTAAGTCAGAGAAAGACAACTATCATATGATATCGCTTACATATGAAGTCTTAGAAAATGGTACAAATGAACCTATTTACAAAATAGAAATAGAGTCACATGTAGAACACAGCCTTATAGTCAGTGGGGGAAGGGATAAATTGAGAGATTGGGACTGACATGCACACACTACTATATGTAAAAGATAACTGATAAGGCTCTACTGTACAGCACACAGAACTCTGCTCAATACTCTGTAATGATCTATACAGGAAAAGACTCTATAAAAGAGTAAATGTGCGTGTAAGTTATTCCCTTTACTGTACAGCAGAAATAACGCAATATTGTAAATCAACTATACTCCAATAAAAAAAATTAAGTGGCTTTGTTTCCTCAAAAATCAGGGACAGAAAGGAAGTCCCTCTGGTGAAAATGGAAGGAGGTTTGTGTCAGAAGAAAGCAAAGTCAAGGTGATACTGTAAGCTCCTTAGGGTCAAGGATGGTCTCAGGGCCTCAGTTCCAGGCTGTTAAGAACTACTGTACCATCTGGGCTCTGCACAACAGAGAAGTGAACTGGGGTTGAAGTCCAGCCCCGTTTTGCTAGCCAAGCAATACAACGCACACGATGGAGACTGCCAGGAAGAGACAGCTGACTCTCCCCCAGAGGCGGCAGCTGGGGAGAAGAGAGGGCGCAGCAGCTCCAGGCCGTCCCTGACTGATCTCCTGGGGTCCTCCCAAAGTCCAAGTTCCACCACAGCGCCCCTCACTACCCTCTTCGTGGCTGTTCCTCTCCTATGTGGAGAAAGGTAGACCTCTTAGGCTGTGGGGAAGGCCCTTCCCCGAGAGCCTCGGCCCCTCCTCCCAGGCTTGTGAGCCATTTTTCTTTCCAGGCCCCCGCACTCCAGCGATGTCGCCCTGCCTGTCTGTCCCTAAACACTGCGCTCTGTACTTCTTAGCCTTCTCAAGTCTCTTCCCAGCCCGGACCAGACAGGAAAGTGGCTGCAAATGATGAAAGCCAACTCATTAGATTAAGCGGACAAGAAATATTCTGCAGAGAGAAAGTCTAGTGCCTCAGGAGTTGATGTGTAGGCTGGAGCTGCAGCTCCCACCAAGCAAGGACAAAGAATGGCTCAGTGGCCGAGAACACTCCAAGGTCAACGGCAAGGGCATCTGACCAGGGCTTCTGCAAGGGCATGCTGGTTCTGCCCCTCTCCCATCAACCGATAAGCCCCTCCCCCAGGCTTACGTGTGTATTAGTCGCTCCATCGTGCCCAACTCTTTGAGACCCCACAGACTATAGCCCACCAGGCTCCTCTGTCCATGGGATTCTCCAGGCAAGAGTACTGCAGTGGATAACCATTCCCTTCTCCAGAAGATCTTCCTGACCCAGAGGTCAAACCCTTGGTCTCCTGCATTGCAGGGAGATTCTTTACTGTTGAGCTACAGGGAAGTCATCTGCTGCTAAGACTCTTTGCTGTGATGATTCCCAATTGTTCCTGCTCTTCCTGTCAAAGTCCCCAAGACTCTGTAGGGGCAGCAGATTGGCTGAGCTCAGGTTCTAGAGCTCACCCTCCCTCTCCCCTGACTCTGCCCACATCCATGCTGTGAGGGAAGCAGGGAAGGAAAAAAATCTGCACACTCCCCCTGCCCCTACCACCACGTGGAACAGGTGAAATCCTGCCTTCACTGAACCTCGTGTGATAACGAATTCCCTCTGAAATAGGAAGGGTGCTCAGATATTGGGCAGCCCTGTGACAAATGTCCACTTCACTGACTCCCATTCATTCCTCAGATGTCATTTCTCTAGAACCTTCCTCCAGCCCAGCTGTGCTCAAGTGCTCCTTCCACGTTCCCATAGCACCTGGTGCCTTCACTTCCTTCTTGTTTTATTAAAGTCGTTTGCAGATTTGTCTTTTTCTCCAGACCATGAGTTCCTTTGGATCTTCGAGCAGGGCATCTTCATCCATGACCCCCTGTCTGGATCCAGTGGGTGGCGTAAACGTTTACAAGTGGGTGATGGACTGAACGTGTGCCCCTGAGACAACTCACACGGTAGCAGATCAGCTCACAATACGGTAAATGCCTGGATGCTTGTGCTGAACCCTTACTACAGAGATGAGGTGCCGAGGAGAGCTCAGGAGCAAAGCTAGGTTCTTAAGCTTAAGAATATTAGCAAGAAAAGCTTGTAAGTGACCCTCTTCCCTAAAGGGCTGTGAAGGTATCTTTTCCAAAGTATGCTCCAAGAGAGGGGCCTAGCAGGATGTGTGTGCCGTTGTAAGCATGAAATCTTGGTTGCTATAAATCTGAAATTGTGTGGGTTGAGATAAAAATGCTTTACAGTCATTAAGCAACATTGTGAAGGTAATTATATAAAGTCCTACACCAGACACCTGGGCCAGGAGTGGGATGAAACTGCCCTGAGTGGCCCCCACAGGGGATAATAGTGGGAGAGAAGCATCTGGAAAGATATGAGAGGTTAGCAAGAGCTGCTGAAAATACAGGGAAGAAGCAGAAGAGAAGGTGAGGGAGGAGAGCAGCAGGCAAAGGAACTCAGGAGCAAAGCCCAGTGACGGGGCAGAGGGGAGGGTGGGGCAGGGCTGAGCCAAGAACCGGAAGACAGACACTGACGCAGAAAGAGGTGGCCCGTGGTCAAGCGTGCGCAGCCAGGAGAAGCGGCAAGGGACGCGGGAAAGGTCAGAGCTAACGCCCATCTCTGGAGAAGGCGATGGCACCCCACTGCAGTACTCTCGGCTGGAAAATTCCATGTACGGAGGGGCCTGGTGGGCTGCAGTCCATGGGGTGGCTAAGAGTCGGACACGACTGAACGACTTCACTGTCACTTTTCATTTTCATGCACTGGAGAAGGCAATGGCAACCCACTCCAGTGTTCTTGCCTGGAGACTCCCAGGGATGGGGGAGCCTGGTGGCTGCCGTCTATGGGGTCGCACAGAGTCGGACAGGACTGGAGCGACTTAGCAGCAGCAGCAACGCCCACCTCAGTTGAGCAAATACTTAATAGCGCCTACTACACAACAGGCACTGTGCTAAAGCACTAAGGAATATAAAGGTATATAGCTGTATATAAAGACACACAAACCCCTTACCTTCCAGGGTTTTCAGAGCAGTGAGGAAAGACAAACAGAAAAATCGAGCTTCTTTACCTTGTCCAGGGGACTATGAAAAAAGGAAAGGTTCTGGAGGCACATTTTAGAAGAATTAAACGTCTTATCAGTGACACTATCACTTCTGTGATAATAAGGGTTAGGTTACTGGGGAAGGTGATGCTCCCCAGGTGGCTTGGTGGCAAAGAATCTGAGTGTCAAGGACAGACTCTACAGGAGATGCAGGAGACATGGGTTCGATCCCTGGGTCAGAAGGATCCCCTAGAGAAGGAAGTGGCAACCCACTCCAGTGTTGTTGCCTGGAAAATTGCACGGGCAGAGGCGCCTGGCCGGCTACAGATCATGGGGCTGCAAAGAGTTGGACACGACTGAACACAAACACTGGGGAAGGTGACAGAGGTGAAAAAATGACCGAATCTCACCGAGCGGACGTGGGATCCTTTTTCCCGCATTGGGTGCCACACACAGATTCCCTCTGGTTATACCACTGTCAGCAGCCAGCCCTAATTGGGCTGCACCCGGGCCTGGTGTGGCCAGGGTCTTCTCTTCCAGTTCTAATTCTGTTACCTTCAATGTCTGAACCTCAAACAAATATTTAGATATTAATTGTGTGTGTCATTTGCCCAGAGCAAAAAGATCATTTGGTAGATGGATAGATGCAAGAAAGAAAAGGATTGCAATTACACAGTAAAGAGACACTTTTCCTAGCCTATAGGAGACACCATTGAGCTCAGTGTTGAAGGATGGGTTAGACAAGGAAAGAAAAGGGGGAGGAGGTCCGTGCCAGGAAAACAACGTGAGCAGACGCACGGAGGCTCAGGATGCAGGCAGGAATACAAGATGCACTGGAGACGCTGGGCGGAGTCACAAACACGGGCCAGGGTTAAGGAGCTTGAACCTGCTGGCCGTAAAAACCATTGACAAGCTTTCTCAGGGCAAGACACAGAAAGATTTGTATTTAAGGACTGTCACTTTGACAGAGGGGGGTTATCTGGAGGAAGACTGTAGTCTGGGAGACCAATTAGGAGTTGATTACACTTGTCAAAGTGAAAGATGGTGGTGCTATTACCTGAGACGGAGGACACACAGGAGAATGTTGCGTTTGGAGTGTTGTGTTCAGAATGTTTGCAGACCATCTAAGGTATATGTGTGTAACAGGTATTTGAATATGGGCCTCTGAACCTAAACAGAGATGATGGTTGCAGATATGGGGTGGGCTTCATCAGATTAGAGACCGTCATTTTAGGGTGATTTCTCCCAAAGAGAAAATACACTCAGCACATTGTGGGTCTAGGCTGGAACTCGGAGAAACGCGAGTGTTTAAGGGGTGCTGGAAAGGAGGACCCTAAGCATTGGAGAAGGAAATGGCAACCCACTCCAGTGTTCTTGCCTGGAGAATCCCAGGGACGGGGGAGGCTGGTGGGCTGCCGTCTATGGGGTCACACAGAGTCAGACACGACTGAAGCGACTTAGCAGCAGCAGCAGCAGCAAAAAGAACACAAGAGGAAAAGCAGAGAATGAGGAGGAGCAGAGGAGATTCGGGCCGAGGGGCCGCAGGCCTGGCAGAAAGGGATGGGGACACAGCCTCAGAAGCAGGAGAGAGGGCTAGATGGTTAGGGCTGAAAAGATGTCGGGGGAAAAAAGTAGCCTTTGGAGTTTGCAAAATGGAAGCAATCTTTCCACAGATATGTGTTGTGTGCGGCAAGATGGAAGCCAGCAACGAGTCTGGGCAAGAAGTATAATGAATTCCTTACCATTCTTTTTTTTTTTTTTTTTTAACTGAAGTGTAGTTGAATTCCTTTACTATTCTGTGTGTGTGTGTGTGTGTGTGTGTGTGTGTGTGTGTGCAACAGAGTTTTATGAAACTGTTAAAAGGGACAGAGAACCCTTTTGACACAAATGTCAGAAGGGGCACAGAGAGTGCCCCCCTCGCTAGTCTAAGCAAGGGAGTTATATACTTTTTTAATTGGTTATTATTAATGGCACCCCACTCCAGTACTTTTGCCTGGAAAATCCCATGGACAGAGGAGCCTGGTGGGCTGCAGTCCATGGGGTCGCTAAGAGTCGGGCACAACTGAACAACTTCACTTTCAATTTTCATTTTCATGCATTGGAGAAGAAAATGGCAACCCACTCCAGAGTTCTTGCCTGGAGAATCCCAGGGACGAGGAAGCCTGGTGGGCTGCCATCTATGGGGTTGCACAGAGTTGGACACGACTGAAGTGACTTAGCAGCAACACAATAAACCAAAAGAATGTCTGAAGGTTGTAAAAATTTTCCAGGCCCACTCCCACAATTAACATTAAACAGGATTAGTCAGAAGGTTTTCAAGAAGGAGAAACTGTTCTCAAGCAGGATACATTGTTGTCATATAATCTCTAGTACAGAGTTTAAACTGAGTTGTCTGTTGTGTAATCATCAGTTTCAGGCTTAAAGAAAAAAATGCGTTTTATGTGACTAAGACTAAGGAATGCAGAGGGGGGAAAAAAAAGGCGTCTGTCCTTTCCTCCTCCTTGATCCTTCACTATTCTTACAACTTGTCTCTGGGTTTGAAATTGCATCAAAATAAAAAGGCAGCAATTTTAAAAGGAGGTTTTTGTTTGAAAATAATGCAGTCTCATTGTAAAGATCAAGCGACTCTAAAAGGCATAAAACAGAAAATGAAAATTCTGTATCCAAATTCCACTCCTCACAGGCGACATCACCATTGTTTAGAATTTGATAGTTTCCTCTGGATCCACTTTGTTTATTTATTTATTTCTTGCTGTAGTTCTTACAAAAATAGAGTCAGGGAATTCCCTGGTGATAAAGTGGTTAAGACTCCAGCTCTCATTCCTGTGAGCATGGGTTTGCTCCCTGGTCATAGAACTAAGATCCCACAGGCCATGTGGCAAAAAAGAAAAAAGTGTTTACATTAACTAAAACAACTTCATTTTTAAAAAATGAAATCATACTATTTGCATCCTGTTTTGCAACTTAAAAGCATCTCAGATATTTTGTCATGACAGCATACGCATTTCACTTTCACTCCTCAGTGCTGCACAGCATTCTGTCACACGCTGTGCTGGGCTTAGTCACTTAGTCCTGTCGGTCTCTTTGTGACCCCACGGACTGTATGTAGCCCCCTAGGCTCCTCTGTCCATGGGAATGCTCCAAGCAAGAACACTGGAGTGGGCTGCCATGCTCTCCTCCAGGGGGTCTTTCCCAACCAAGGGATCGAACCCAGGTCTCCCACATTGCAGGCAAATTCTATAGCAGGGAAGCCCAAGAATACTGGAGTGGGTAGCTTATCCCTTCTTCAGAGGATCTTCCTGACCCAGGAATCAAACCAGGGTCTCCTTCATTGTAGGTGGATTCTTTACCAGCTGAGCTACCAGGGAAGCCCAGTCTGTCATAAGAATACACAAAAATTCATTATTAATTTTGAAAACGTTAAATTCAAAGAAGGGACTTCTTTGGTGGTCCAGTTAAGAATCCATCTTCCAATGCAGGGGATTTGGGTTCGATCCCTGGTTGGAGAACTAAGATCCCACCTCCCACCTCCCACATGCCAGTGTGGAGGTGGCTAAACGTACACTGTACATGGCTAAACGTACAGCTAAACGTACACTGTAACTAGAGATGCCCGCACACAGCAACAAAGACCCCATCTGGTCAGAAAAGAACTTAAAGAAAAGTACAGAAAATAAAGTAACATATACTCACGCACCCACTACCCTTTTCAATCAGTGCTAACATACACGTGACACGTGTGTTAGTTTGACATATGTGTTTCAGATTCTTTTTTAGAACATAATGGGCTTGGATGAGAAAAGACTGAAAAAACCCAGGGTGTCTGGAAGTTACCTAAAAGTGCAAACCTGACCTTGGCACATACCTGATTGAACCCTTTACGTGACTCAGGCCAGCCCAGGCTCTACGGTGCGGCCTTCCCAGACTCAAGCCCAAGCTCCCCACCTTCCCACACCATGCCCTGGTTAGAACGTTCACATTCCAGCACTTTTCAAACAGGCTTTTAGACGTGGACCTTCCTGAAGCTCATCCCTCTAGCTAGATTAATTCCTCACTCCATCTTGCTGTCCACACCGCCCCCGCCCGCCACCATAGCAGTCCACCTGGAGAATACTCAGTCATCTTCAGGATACAGCTGGAGTCACCTGGTGCCTCTCCTGACTTTGCCCACCCCACCAAATAAGACTGGCATCTCCTNCCTTCTCTCTTACCTCCCTGCTTCCTCACCCAGGCCACCTGCTGCCCCCTCCCCACACCTTAGCCTCCTGTGACTGTGGTGTACTCTGCAGGGCAAAGCCACGGGTGGCCACGGGCAGAGTTTGCCAAGAGGCGCCCTCTCCTTCCCTGTGCTCTTCTCCGCCGAGGCGCCAGCTGCTGCTTCCCGGGCAGGTTACTGAGCCCGGAGGCCCGCACGCCAGGATGCTGCGCAAGACCAGCCGGACCCCCACCTCTGCATGTGCCCCCCAGGACCAGCCCAAGGGCAGATGTGTATAAGAGACAGATGAAGCAGAGGGTTAGGGGGGCCCAGCCTGACTGTTTCCAGAGGTCTCCAATAATCACTGTGCCCAGGACCTCTAGACCCTCCCAGGCCCCCACAGAGGCACTGCCCACTCTGCCCTGTGCCCTGACTGAGCTGTGCCACCTCAGGCCAGCACTGCTCAGTCTTGGGCTCCCCCGCCTGCCCTGCCAGCCAGACCCCCTCTGCACTGAGTCCTCAGGGAACACTCAGTGGAGCTCATTACTTAACGGTCAATGGCTCAGACTCCCATCTCTCCTCAGGGCCCTCAGAGTCTGTTTGGAGCCCAGCCCCAATTCCAGTAAATGGAACACGAATGGCACTTATTCCCAAGATGAATCATTTTGTTTTAATCGCCCGTCCTTTTGCAGGCATGGCTGCCTGCTCTGCCTTTCACCGTCTGCTGGCAGGATGGCCTTCCAGGCCCTGCTGATCACCAAGAAGAAGAGGAGTGGGGAGGGAGCCCCAAAAAGGAACTGTGTGCAGCAATGAGCCAAAACTAATGAAAATGACACCATCGTCCTTCTGGAACCCGAGGAAAAATTCCAAAGAGGCAGAGAGCGGCTCCCAACTTGCAACACCCTTGGGAGCTGCTCCAACAGCTAACATGGTGGAAGCACCCAGCCCTCACCTCCAGCTTCTAAGAAGAGCCTCCGGACCTGGAATTCCTCTGAGCTGGATGAGCTGGGGGATCTGGGAGATCACGGGCGGAGGAGGCTAACAGGGAAATTGTAAGACCTGGAATTAGTTCCCCAAACTCTGGTGTGAAATGGGTAACATGTTGGGAGAAGCAAATCTACACTTATTTTCCTTCCTAAGCGACAATGCCAACAGATCATGTAGAATGGCAGCCACGTTTTTCTTCCCACCTATGGGAGGGCTTGATCTAGATCTGTCGGGGAAGAGGAGAGCTTGCCATCAGCAAGAAGCTGCCAGGGTTCCAGCCTCTGCCATGGTGCGGGCCCTGGGCGCCAAGGGCTGTTGGCGCTGCAGTAGGGGCCCAGACCGCAGGTCCTCCCCTCGGAGTGAGGAGCCTGTGGCCATCTGGAGCTGTAGGGCGTGCTCACCCCTCCTCGGTGGGATGGGCCTGCAACCCTGAGCAAGTGCTGAGTTGGCTGGAAAGAGATGATGTAAGGAGAGGAAGTGTTTGCAAGGGAAGCAGAAAGATTCAATGACCCAGGGGACACAGACCTCCCTTTCTGACCACTTGGCCAGTCAGGAGGCACCCAGGGTGTCTGAGGCAGAGGGATGACTTAGATGACCTCTGGAGGCCTCTTCCTGCCCGCAGTGTTCACAAAGCACTTCGCAGAGATGACCTGGGCAGGAAACAATGGTCGCTCTCCAGCTGGTAACTGAGCCTCTGGGAGAGGTTTCCTCCGCCGCAGCCTAGCCGTCTCTGAAGGGTTTGGGGAGTTAGGGGAAACACCTGTTGGTCACAACTTGAAACTCCCACTCAGTGTGCCAGGCCTCCTTCAGTCCCTTTCAGCCTTCTCTCTTACCTCCCTGCTTCCTCACCCAGGCCACCTGCTGCCCCCTCCCCACACCTTAGCCTCCTGTGACTGTGGTGTACTCTGCAGGGCAAAGCCACGGGTGGCCACGGGCAGAGTTTGCCAAGAGGCGCCCTCTCCTTCCCTGTGCTCTTCTCCGCCGAGGCGCCAGCTGCTGCTTCCCGGGCAGGTTACTGAGCCCGGAGGCCCGCACGCCAGGATGCTGCGCAAGACCAGCCGGACCCCCACCTCTGCATGTGCCCCCCAGGACCAGCCCAAGGGCCTGGGGGAAAGGAAGGATAGGAGGCTTAGGCGACAGCCATTTTTTGAGTGTCTGCTATGCAGCAGCTCTGACACAACTGTGTACGAGGCCGGTAGAGTCCCTGCCTCGTGGATCTCACACTCTACTGCAAAGTCAACTCCGGAAGGTCAGCGCTGTTAGAGACCTTGAGAAATAGCTCCTGAGCGCCCACCAAGGAGGAACTGAAGCCTGAAGAGGAAAAGCGGGTGAGGAATAAGCCCGAACCAGCCCAGGGCCCCTGAAGTCCGATCAGCAGCAGGAGAGGAGAGAGTGAACACAAGCTGTGCCTCTAGCCCAGGGTCCTCCCCAGAGGGCCTGCCAGGGGCAAAGGTCACTGTGCTGCTGGGAGAAGGTGAAGAGGAGCAGCCGGTCCCCCGCCCTTCCCTCTCCCTTTCCAAGCCTGCTCCACGAGTCTCCAGGGGAGAGCGGGCTCCTCTGGCCTGCAGTGCTGAGGTGATGATGGGCCACTCTTCCCCTGATACAGCAGCTCCAGACAGCCCCGGGGACGGGGATGGAAACTCAGAGGGAGTTGAGACAGGAGAAAGCTGTGGACAGTGAGGAGTTAACTTTAGACTGCAGCCGTGTGTGTGTATGTGTGTATGTGTGTGTGAGTCTTTGTGACCCCAGGGACTGTAGCCCACTAGGCTCCTCTGTCCATGGGACTCTCCAGGCAAGAATACTGGAGTGGGTTGCCATTTATCCCTTCTCCAGGGGCTCTTCCCCACCCAGGGATTGAACCCACGTCTCCTGCATTGCAGGCAGATTCCTTACTGTCTGAACTACCAGGGACCGCAGCTGCCTAAGTTAAACTACAGAGATAAGGTGTGTGAAAGCTCCAAGCAGAACGCCTGACACACCAGCACTCAATAAATATTCATCTTTCCCCCCCTTCCTCATCTCCACTGAACAATGCCTCCAATTCAAATGCCTTATTAATCACAATATCACTGATAGTAATAAGATTCATAAAAATTCAAACTGTAGGCGTTTTGCCCCACCCTTCTAGCTTCAGAGCAAGAAACGGCACATCCCACTCTGCAGGCAGCCAAGGAGCACTACCCCTTGGAATTCTCCCGTCCGCCCTGAGGCTTTCCACTCAGATTGTCTCACTCTGTTGGATGTCTTCAGGAAACACACGTGTCTCGTCCACTCAGATGTGGCTGAGATGCGGATGAGCAAGGGGACCACACCAGCCCCCCGACGCTCTCCTTCCGGCTGCACGTCCAAGGCCCCATTTGGCAGGCTTCAGACAAGACAAGACACCTCTCTCTGTGCCCATCTGAGTCCCAGCACTGATCTCGGGCCCTGATCTCCTCTCTGCCCTTTTCTGCTCTCCAGGCCCTGCTAATGGGCCTCTCTCACATGAATGCTTAGCACCCACAGATATATTTGTTAATTTGGATGAAGCTTTTATGCACTGCCATCGATTTTAAAGATATCAACAGCAGCAAGCTTAAATTTTTTTTTTAATGTGATATAACAATAAGTTCAGCTCACAGAACACACCAGCCTCCCAGAGGAATTATGAGCACTTAATAAGTTCTCTGTCACCTTCAATCCCAGGAAAGTAAAACAAAGTAAAGCCAACTTTTGTTGTAGGAAGTGGGGTGACAAGGGGATGGGGTGCACTGTGCTTATCTGAGAGGGTGGGAGAGAGGAGGTAACAGCTGGAGGTGATCAGCTGGTGCATCTTTTCCCCTTTTCCTCCTTGGCAGGCAGGCACACTGTGAGGAGAGGAAAGCAGGGCTGCCCCCCGACCCAGGGGAGCCTTGGCTGCATCAGACCTGGGGGGTGCCCAGGAGAGGGGGCCGCACACCTCTCGAGGCTGCCCTGTACCCGCCAGGCATCCTGGCTCTCCTCCCTGCCTCTGTCTCTCCCCACCACCTGTCCCCATTCTCCTCAGTAACAATTTACTTCTCCCCTTCTCAGTGGCACTCATAAAAGCTTCCCTCTCAGAAGCTGGAGACAGGGTGACCAAGGACAAGTTGGCCCCTTCCCTCCTAGCCCTCCGTGCCCTCTTCAGCCAGCCCTGGCTTCCACCCTAGGTTGGCCCCTCTGTCTCCCCGCGCTGGGCCCCCCTCTGTCAGCCTGCCACTCTGGCTGGCCAGCCTGCTGCATGATCGGACTCTTGGGCTCAGCAGGAAGTGATCTGTCCCTGCTTTGGCCCAGGAACCTTCCCCCTGCAGCCCACCCTTCGCCCTTGCAGACAGGCCCTTGCACACCATTTCTTGACTGCCACTCAC
>SJYW01049800.1:361349-428933 GCA_006410735.1 Raphicerus campestris
TGTGTGTATGTGTGTGTGAGTCTTTGTGACCCCAGGGACTGTAGCCCACTAGGCTCCTCTGTCCATGGGACTCTCCAGGCAAGAATACTGGAGTGGGTTGCCATTTATCCCTTCTCCAGGGGCTCTTCCCCACCCAGGGATTGAACCCACGTCTCCTGCATTGCAGGCAGATTCCTTACTGTCTGAACTACCAGGGACCGCAGCTGCCTAAGTTAAACTACAGAGATAAGGTGTGTGAAAGCTCCAAGCAGAACGCCTGACACACCAGCACTCAATAAATATTCATCTTTCCCCCCCTTCCTCATCTCCACTGAACAATGCCTCCAATTCAAATGCCTTATTAATCACAATATCACTGATAGTAATAAGATTCATAAAAATTCAAACTGTAGGCGTTTTGCCCCACCCTTCTAGCTTCAGAGCAAGAAACGGCACATCCCACTCTGCAGGCAGCCAAGGAGCACTACCCCTTGGAATTCTCCCGTCCGCCCTGAGGCTTTCCACTCAGATTGTCTCACTCTGTTGGATGTCTTCAGGAAACACACGTGTCTCGTCCACTCAGATGTGGCTGAGATGCGGATGAGCAAGGGGACCACACCAGCCCCCCGACGCTCTCCTTCCGGCTGCACGTCCAAGGCCCCATTTGGCAGGCTTCAGACAAGACAAGACACCTCTCTCTGTGCCCATCTGAGTCCCAGCACTGATCTCGGGCCCTGATCTCCTCTCTGCCCTTTTCTGCTCTCCAGGCCCTGCTAATGGGCCTCTCTCACATGAATGCTTAGCACCCACAGATATATTTGTTAATTTGGATGAAGCTTTTATGCACTGCCATCGATTTTAAAGATATCAACAGCAGCAAGCTTAAATTTTTTTTTTAATGTGATATAACAATAAGTTCAGCTCACAGAACACACCAGCCTCCCAGAGGAATTATGAGCACTTAATAAGTTCTCTGTCACCTTCAATCCCAGGAAAGTAAAACAAAGTAAAGCCAACTTTTGTTGTAGGAAGTGGGGTGACAAGGGGATGGGGTGCACTGTGCTTATCTGAGAGGGTGGGAGAGAGGAGGTAACAGCTGGAGGTGATCAGCTGGTGCATCTTTTCCCCTTTTCCTCCTTGGCAGGCAGGCACACTGTGAGGAGAGGAAAGCAGGGCTGCCCCCCGACCCAGGGGAGCCTTGGCTGCATCAGACCTGGGGGGTGCCCAGGAGAGGGGGCCGCACACCTCTCGAGGCTGCCCTGTACCCGCCAGGCATCCTGGCTCTCCTCCCTGCCTCTGTCTCTCCCCACCACCTGTCCCCATTCTCCTCAGTAACAATTTACTTCTCCCCTTCTCAGTGGCACTCATAAAAGCTTCCCTCTCAGAAGCTGGAGACAGGGTGACCAAGGACAAGTTGGCCCCTTCCCTCCTAGCCCTCCGTGCCCTCTTCAGCCAGCCCTGGCTTCCACCCTAGGTTGGCCCCTCTGTCTCCCCGCGCTGGGCCCCCCTCTGTCAGCCTGCCACTCTGGCTGGCCAGCCTGCTGCATGATCGGACTCTTGGGCTCAGCAGGAAGTGATCTGTCCCTGCTTTGGCCCAGGAACCTTCCCCCTGCAGCCCACCCTTCGCCCTTGCAGACAGGCCCTTGCACACCATTTCTTGACTGCCACTCACGCCCCTCTTCTTTTACCCTATTTCTTTATTTCCCTTTGCAGTGTTTGGCAACTTGCTTTCAGTCAGACCAGAGGTCTCTTCTATATGCATGAAGCCCCGTGTCTGGCATGTCTCCCTATACAGCCAGACAGAATGATCCATTAGCAAGAGCAAGCGAGTGAACTGACTGCATAAAACCGCCATGGGCTGGTAAGCTGTTTCAGTAGCTCTTACTGATGCCAACGAGCTACTTTTTTGACCTGTTAAAATCCCACCTAATAGGAGCAAGGTGGTCAAGCTGAGGATTGGAGACACAAGGGTTCTGCATTTGAACTCTGATTTTGTTACTTTCAGATGTACGTGTCTGGCTAACATGCTTGGTTTCTTTAAGGGTTTCCTACTCTGATAGAGGAAAAGAGTGATTTTGACTTCTGGTTTCCCAGACATCACAGGAGGACATAGAGATCTTCTTCATAAAGAGCTTTGGAGGTTTCCTTGGAGGTTTTTGGAGGAAGGAGCTGATGAATTGGCTCCAGGCTCTCTCCATCTTCCTGTCAGCCCAGGATTCCCAGCAGGAGGCAAATTTCCTCATCAGTCAAAGCTATGCTCAACCCCATCCCCACCCGCACCCTCCATGCCCATTAGGCGGGATATAGGGGAAAAGTAAGGAGCCCTTAGCAGGCTCCAAACTGAGGACATGTGGCCCATGCCCTGGAACTCTTCAGTCAGAGAAGGCGGAAAAGTCCAAAGGAGGCCACATTCTCCAAGCACTAATGACACGAAGACCCAGAACCAAAAAGTAGACTATAGTAACACATCTTCTTCCAGGGAGAAAGCACAGGGCAGTGATGGAGACAAACAGGAGGATAGGGCGGCTGTGAGTGCCCAGCCCCGCCTCCTCGCACAGCTCCAGGCGCCAGCCCCACCCTGTCTGGTTTAGATAAGAGCCCACAGATAGCATTGCCCTGGGCCACACCGTCACCCTTCCCAAGGGGACACTGAAAAATCCAGGACAACAGCCTCAGATCTCTGATCCCTGCTTTCTGATACTGCAACCTGAAGAAAACCAAGGGCTGCCTGAGGGCAAAGGGCCAGAAGCTTGTCCAGACTACTCTGCTCATCAGGGCAACCAAGGCTTCTGACATCAGAGGCGGAGACCTGGATGCTGCTGTTTGCTGGTCCAGCTTGCTGTGGGCTGACCCCTCTGCTCCCACTCCCAAGGGCTTCAAGGGGCCAAGGACCACTCTGGCTGCCCTGCCCTGCGGGGTGCCACAGGAGGAGCGGGGAGGGAAGCAGAGAGAAGAACGGCAAGACAGTGGGCAGGTACCAACTGGTGGGGCCAGTCTCCCTGGAAAAGGAGAAATTCAGGAGAAAGCCAAGGAAAGTCTGGTTGTAAGGAATCCTCTGCTCTGCAATAACTCTCCCCACAGCACATAGCATCTTTAATGAGAACCTCATTAAAATGCAGGCCAGGTGAGCTTTGGTGAGTCGGTTCCTAAACATCCTTCTGTCCTGCCCTAAAGGTAGGGTTCTCCTCCCTCGATACCCTCCTCCCCCCTCCCTCCTCCTCCCCAACTTGGGTTCTGAGGCCCCAGATCTCGGAGGGGTGGATGGGGCCTCAGGTCTCAAAAGAGAAAATGTCGGTAGGACCAAAAGGGGCTATCAATAAGAACAGTAGGGGTGTGGCCCTGGGTCTCATGTAGACACATACACAGATGCTCCCATTTACACAGATTTTTTTTTTTAATGTTTTTTTCAGATACACACATGGACTCACAAAGCAGAGATGCTCACTTATCCTGAGGTATCTTTCTTCCTTCCCTCACCCACATACTAGGAAGTCAAATGAACTCGCTGACCTTCTAACCCCCTGCCCCCCGTCCTCCCCTCCTATAGGGTGGGCTTCTCCCAAAAAGCAGTCTTGGGGGTCCGGGGCTAGGCGAGGAACTGGACCATCTGAAGTTTTTTCAGAGGGGAATAGCACCAGCAGTCCGAGCACCTGCTCGTCCTGCAGACTGACAGCCTGATTTGGCCCAGCTAGATCTGACCCAGCTGCTCTGGGAAGCCCTGTCTTCCCACTGTTTCTTCCCTGCCAATCTAATTTCATTATGATGGCTCTCGGCTCCAACCTGTAAAACTGAATGCACAGTCCTGGAACACAACTCAACCCAGGCACCCTCCCCTCCCCTCAGGAGGACCAGGACTCTTTTCTATCTGGGTGTCCCCCCAACCCAGTACCTCTTTTCAGTCCCTGCACTCATATCACCTCCTCCAAGAAGTCTTCTCTGATTAAATTTGTTTTGTTCTAAACAGCACAGCTTCTCAGCACTCAGGAAGAAAATTGCTTTCTATTTATCGCTTGTTGTCTGAGCTTGCATCAGGCCTGACTCATGAGAGTGCTGACGCTCCCATTAGATGAGAGCTTCTTGATCCTGCAAACAATCCTTGTCCACTCCCTCCAGAGCCCTGGGAGGAGTCCATTGCCTGGACAACACAATTCCCAAGGCCTGGCTGTTGGTTTGCAGAAGACCCTGCTGGATAGCAAGGCCCTTGGAAAGCAGGAGCAGTAACAAGGGGTTGGAGCCACTTGGGTTCCAAGAGTTAAGAGGTTTCCCCAGCAGTGACTAAGTATCAGGTGTGGCCTTTGTGGAGAGCGTCTCCCTGTTTGTTTTGTGAATGAGAGAGAATGTCTCACTCACTCACTTGAATGCTCTGAGGAGAGTCATCCTATACCTTGAATAGAGGAACGTGGCGCAGCAAGGCAAGAAGTACGAAGAGAGGCCCTGGAGGGTTGGAATCAGAAAGGGGAAAGGAAGAGGTAAAGGAGGATGGGAGGGGGGGACTGGAAGATAAGAGTAAAGTGGTTTGGGGGGAAGGAAAGGAGCAGAGAAACAGAAAGGGGAGAAAGAAAACCTGACCCAAAAGGTGAAAAAGGGAGTTACGAAGGAACCAAAAGCAAGGCAACACAGAAACACAGGCTAAGACACAGATACAGAAATATCTCCACCAGGAGCTTCAAGAAGGTTCTCAAGCACCGAAACATTCCAAGTCAACTGTACTTCAATGAAATATATATATTATAAAGAGAGAGAGAGAAGGTTCTCAGGAACTGAAGTGTTCAAGGTGGGGACTGGGGATTGTAGGATTTTAGCCTCTATTATGGACCAGCTACATTCTGTCCATCAGCCTGTGCAACACCCCACGAGGTGAGCACTCACTGCCTGTTTACAGCTCAGGGGACCCTGGAGCAGAGAAGTGAAGCGACACCCCTGGTCACACAGCTGATACACATCAGGGTTCAGCTTCAAATCCAGGTCCTACTCCAAAGCCTGTGACTTTTGTGCCATCCTTCCCTGGCTCTGAAAGCACTCTCCCTGTTCTGACTTTCTCCCAGCATTTCAGCAAGCCCTAATGAAGTGCCTTCTGAGTGCCCGGCACCATCCCAGGAGGGGTCTCTGCCCCCACAGAGTCTACAGTCTGATGGGATTCCTCTGATGTTTGATGGCTTGTTCCTGTATATCCAGGTTGACAGGACCCCCCACTAAAGTGAAAATGACTATCCCTCTGCTCCAAGGTCATGCCTGTGACTGACAGGACAGGAAGGAGTTTCAACCTCTTTCTTAGTCACCAAATTTGGATCCATCAGCTCTAGATAGGGGAATTTTCTTACAAAAACTCTTAAGACTACTCCAAGTCCCTGGTCCTTCGTAAGGGCGTTTGTCTTGGGAAGATGGGACTAAATAAGGAAAAGAGGGTAGTTAAACAACTGTCTGGTCTCTGCTTCTCTGCCAGATCCACTTTCCCCCAAAAGCGACTAAAGTCTCTTCTCCCTGACTGCTCAGAGAGTGGGGCTCCTGGGGGCAGGGGTACCAGCGATGATGCCAGCAGAGAGGAAAGATCAGGGAGGGACTTAGAAAGCACTGCAGGGCTGCTGCCCGGGGCCCAGGGGCAAGCTCTCCCGCCCCTCAGAGGCAGGGCTTTCAGAGAAGGAGCAGCTTCGTCTGACCAGCTGGAGGAAGGGCAGGTAGCAGGATGCAGCTGGGTTATGCTGGGGGCTTGGGAATTCCTTCTCTAGAGCTGTAAACTTAGAAACATCACCAGTGTCCAGCGCATTGCTGAAGTCTCACCTGGAGGCTGGAGGAAGAGTTCCATGCACTCTCTAGGTCACTAAACAAAAATGTATTCCAAGCTATTCAGACACAGAGAAAGACACAAAGAACAAGATCCGGACACTGAGAATGCCCCCACAGGTCCCCTTGCTCTCTCTGCTGACGTGCATGCTCCTCATTCACCCGACATGAGTACTCTTCTGAGTTCAGTGTGTACCACCCTGCAAGGTGTTCCCCCTACGAGTCCTGCCTCTCCTACAAGGAGAAGGCCAAGAAGGCCTCAGCCAGCCTTCAGCCCGAGCACTCTGTCCTCCAGGGCTGACTGATGGGGCTCGCTCTCCATCCCCTGCTCAGATGGCTGAGCAGACAATCAATATTGATGTGAATCTCTCAGGCAGGCCTGCGGACAGAGAGGCCCAGCAGACAGAGGCAGAGCTGCCATCCCCAGCATGGGCGGGCTTTAACTCAGACACAAAGCAGGTGACCCAGGTGCCTGGTGGCTCCAGCTGGACTGAGGTCATCGTGAGCCAGGAGCCAACCAGGCCCCGCCGCTCCACTGGCCAGATCTGACGTGTGCCTCTGCCAGACGTTTACAGCTCCCGTTCACTCTGCTGTTTGGCAGGGTGAGATGCCTGGGTGAGGCTGAGGGGAGAATAATAAGCAGTTTACTTCCCCCTGCAGAGCGGGGCTGACAGTTTGGGAGAGGGACCCATGTTGCCCCAGGGCCCCAATCCAACTCTCGCAGCCTGCTCCTCTCCAGCTCACTGCACATCACTCTCCTGAAGGGACATGCTGCGCCCCAGGGTCCTGCATGGCTCACCCCACCTCCTCTCACCATGGCCTCCTGGCTCTAGTCCAGCTGACCAGGCTCCCACCTGCTCAGCCCTTTCTTAGCTGATGCCCCCTGGCCTTGAGCACTTTTGCCCCAGGTTCATCAAGTTCTTGCACAATCAGTTGGCACAATGGTAAAAGTTTCTCTTATGAAAATACAGCCTTATGTGCCTTGAATGATCTTCCCTGCCACACTATAAGCATCTAGAAAACAGGGGCCAGGGCTGATCCATCCTGGACACCCTTCACAGCCATTTTCATAAGTGGCTCAGTAAGTGTTTGTTGAATGACCAACTGATCTCTGCCCCACATCTTAGTGTTTCTCAAGGATGGGACTACCCGGGTCTTAGAACCTCCTAGTAGAACCAATAAAGGGATACCCACTCCTGATTGTTGAGTGAGTGGAGAAAAACCCCAGAACAGTCTCTCCAGCCAGTCCACTCACCCCCTCTTCTCTACCCAGTGCTCACCTGCCCACACACAGGCCCCTCCCCAGCAGCAGGAGCAGAACTGGCACGGCCTCATCGTGCTCCTTTGAAACCTTCACTGATACTGTTTTGGTTTGACCTGACTTGAGTCCCATTTACCAGCCTCCACAACTGTCTATATTATAACCATTCTGAGAAAAAGAAAGCATGCTTCAGGCAGCTTTCCTGCTTCCACACTGACACAGTGCTTTCACCACATATTTGATATGACACAGTGGTTTTACCACATATTTGATCATCACAGGGCACATCCCCATTCTACAGAGAAGGAAACTGAGGCTTAGGGAGTTGGACTGAAGGACCTGTAGCTCACAGTTTGGACTGAGATCCTCTGACTCCAGTCTGCCACATCTGACAGCCTTCTGCCTTTCCTCGCCTCATATGGACTCAACAAAGTACAGCCTCCTGAGAAGCATAGCCTTTGGGCCGGAGAGGAAATCTTTGAGGACAACTGAAAGCTCCTTGCAAAAAAGAAGACAGAGAGAACCTTCAGGTCAGAGCAGCAGGGCTGGGATTGCCCTCAGGGTTTCTGGCCAAACCGAGATTCTTTGTGGGGCCCAGCAGTTTCAGGCAAGAGGGCACATGGATTTGCCAGGGAGGCCCTGAGTCAGAAAGGCATCAAGAATCAGTGAGTGTTCCTGACCAGCCATGAGCAGCGCCCGGGCGCCCCTTCTCGTGGCTTCTCCAGGGCCCACAGTGGTCATGGCTGCAGCTGTCTGAGCACTCAGCGCAGACGAGGACCGTCCTCCACGTGCGGAGGGAGAGTCCCTGGTTACACACGTGTCCGTTGGGGTTCAACGAGGTGGCGTGACTTGTCTGACGATTTGGACCTTAAAAGTGTCAGCATGCAGATTCAAATCCAGGTTTTTCTAAAGCCAGTATCAACAACCTCTCCAAAACTATTATTCACTTCTTCCAGAAACTGTCATCTCCACTTCCCTGCTCAGTAAGACACACATCACCCAGACCATGACATTTATTTTTATTTCTTTATTTGTAGCAGGGAATATATTGGAAAAGTCCAAAACACACATGTTACAAAATAATATACCCTGAAAATATACCATCCACTGTTGATCCCCAAACATGTTACTCTTCCCAGAAGCAACCAGTTGCTGTTTTCTATATCTCCTTCCATGTATATATTGTGCAAAAAATTAATTATGTATAAATAATCTCCCCCCTGTCCTTTTTAAACAATGGCAGTATATTAAATACATTGCTCTGTGCTTGTATTTTTTTTCACTGAACAGTGTGTTCTTGAAATTATTCCATATCTATACATAAAGTGTTCTCCACTTCTCTTGATGGTTGCAGAATATTCCATTGTCTGCAAATCCATTTAACTAGTCCCGTATGATGGACACTAGGTCATTTCTAATCCTTTGCTATGAAAAAAGATGCTACCATGAACAACTCTATACAAGGTCATTGTGCTCATGTGCAAGGACATCTGTAAGAAAAATTCCTAGACATGAAATTGCTGAGTAAGCAAGCTCTGAAATAAAACATTACCGACAGGAAGCAAAACAGAAAGAGCCGGAGTAGACGGAGATCTTTCAACCTGGCTCTGTTGCTTACCAGCTGTGTGTCCTCCAGCAAGCCATGCGACCTCACTAATCCTTGGTTTCCTAGTCTGTTATAACATTTGCCTCCTTATAGGGTACCCTGTGAGGTGCCAAGTAGAAGGCAATGGATGTGAAGTGCCTGACACAAAGCCTGACTCACGGAGGCCAGGAGACGATGGAGCAATGATCGTCCTGCTCCACAGCGGGAATGGCCCCACTCCCCTTCCTGGGAAAGAGCTTCTTCCAAGGACCTGCCCTGTCGCCTTCTCTTTCCCTCCCCTCTACTGATTCTTGGTGTTCCCAGTGCCTCCGGGCACCACCTGCCTGGTATCGCAATTCTTTGTGTCCGTTCACTGTGCCTCTTGCCTATCAGATGATCAGCTCCTAGAGAACAAGGACCCTCTTACTCTTTCTCAAACACTCCCTCCACCTGTCAGAAGTTCTGGCACACAACAGAAGCTCAGTGAAGATCCACTGAACTGAAATCAGCTCTGGAAAACACTCCTCACAGTGTTCTAACCTCCTAGATTCTTGGTACTTTAGCAGAGAGAGAGAGGTGTCACCTCCGGCCCCCAGAATGAAGAGGCAGTGGGCCTCCTCTACCATCCACTGAGGATTGGTCATCAGGAAAGCTTTTACCGAATGTGCCATCTTTAAAATCCCCTGCTTCTGCACCTCCCATTTCCCACACCCCTACACCCAGACCCTGGTATGAAGCATTCAGACAGCCCCTCTCTGGGGAGGAGTGGAGGATCCTCCCTGGCTCCTGTCCTTCCCTTTCCTGGAGTGTCCTGGGTTAGACCATACGCCACTAGGGATCTCAGCGCTAGGGCCCGTTGCCCAGGGAGCGCAAGGAGGCGGGAGGAAATGATTTCAGCTTCTCTCTGGAGAATAAATGCTTTGTTAATTGCTATCAGGGCAGCTCCTTGGGAACGGATTATTGATAGCAATTGAAATGAAAGAGAGGGGGAAGGAAAAAAAAACAAAAACCCAGCAGGCCCTCCTTTGCTGGCTCCTGCCCTCCCGGGTGGGTCGTCCCTCTGCCCCTTCCCTGAGGCAGAGACCCTGCTCCGAAGCCCTCAGGCCCCTTCTCCAGCCACCCCCCACCTGCCCCCTGCCCGCCTTTCCCTCCCGCTGCTCCTGACTTTCCACCTGTCTCCCTGCCTCACAGCAGCCGGATGCCCTGCCTCTTCCCTCAGCCTCTCTCCAGGCCCTGCACCCTCACCTCTCGCTGCCTCCTGCGCCGTGGACCCCTGGCCTGCACTTTTTCCTAAGTTCCTGCCGTTCTGTTGCTGTTTTAGTCTCTCTCCCTTCCTTTCCCTCTCCGGCTCTCCAATCACCGCATCTGCACCTCCGTTAGCTCCCTAGCCTCCCCCTTTGCTGCTCGGGCTCCTTTTGTTGGAGTCTTGGACCCTCAGTCATTCTCTTCAACAAGGAGAAAGATAGTGTTATCCTGTGGTGTTTCCTGGCCCCCAAACCTTAGAAAAATGTGATTTCCATCCTCCTGTTATACTGAGGCCTCTACCCGTTGCCCAGACTCCCAACCTTTAGCCTTTGGTTTGCGCCCGTTGGTCCGGCAAACGTCCGTCCATCCCGCAGGCTGTGTTTGGGGCCCACACTAGCAGAGCCTGATGAGCTCTTCGCCTTGGGGTGCCGGTGTGGAAACCCCAGCGCCCCTTCTGTTACTCACATGAGTGTTTCTTACCCTCTGCCCGCGGCGGGGTCTCTGTGCATCAGGGCTCAGTAGCAGCTCTCTGCTTTAACTGGAAGCTGCCCCGCTTCCGGTCTGGGCTGGACCCTGGCTTCCAGCGAGGGTCTCCTGTGCCTTTAAGAAGGCAGACGCCAATAGGCCCCCCAGCTCCTCCGCTCCCGCAGCTTGGAGCAAGGATGGATATTCCCACGGTGCCCCCTTCAGAGGGGCTCATAAATAATGGCTGATCTTCCCACAGGGGACGGGAACTGTTCTGCTCTTGTGGAGCCTGGGGAAAGCGTGACAAGGCTAATTTATCTCTCTCCTCCTGTGCTCACACAGCAGTGGGGGACAGGCCACTTTTCCTCTCTCTCCTTGCCCAGTCTCTCCTCCCAGGATCTGTACAGGAAAGGGCAGGGATGAGAAAGGAGAGCTCCGGGCTTCTGGGTCCCTGAGTTGGATGCCTGCCCCCCACCATCACCCCGAACAAACCACGGAGCAGCTTCAGGGCTAACAGCCGCCCTTCCCAGACCCAACCCACCTCTCACCCCACGGAGCCCCGGCCCACCCCACAGCCCACGTGGCGGGAGCACTCGTGAAAGCAAGTGTGGTTGCATGTGACGTTCACAAGGTGCAGCTTTTACAGCCAAGAGCAGTGGATTCCCCAGACCTCTGAGACCATCCCCTCTAGCCCTGCAGGGCTCCCTCCCCACATGGGGCTCTCCTCGTCCCACCAGCCTAGCCGCTCACAGGCAGCTTCAGCCCAGCTGGCCTGCCCCGGACTCATTCCACATGGGGGCTTCCAGGCCGCTGCCTCAACCCACCTCTTACATCCATGGCCTTGGCCGGTGAGGGGCTTGAAGCTATGAAAGCAGATTTCTCCTTTATGTCTTTGAAGCTGCTCTCTTTCACTGTGTTATACCACAGTCCCACCCATCTAGTAGGGCACACACCGCCGCCATCACCAAGAAGCTCTGTCCTACCCCCAGCCAAGGCCGAAGGCAGGCTGGCTGGGACGCTAGTACTGCCTTGGGGTTAGGGTAACACCAGCCCTGGCTCCCACTGAAGATGTGGGGAGGGAGTCTGGGGTCTGGGGCGGTTGCTCGCTGTGTTGGTCATCACTGCAGCAGATAATCAATTAGCAAGGGCTTTTAGGAGGTGGCCAGACCCCACACTGGGCCTCATCCCAGCCTATCCGCACCCCAGGCAACCTCTGTTGTCCCCCAGCGCTGCCTCCATCAAGCCGGCACACTTTCCCAGCATCCGAACGCTGCTGAGGTTTCTTGCCATTCCCAGAGACTGAGGGATCTGTCTATCCAGCTCTCCCTTTCTCATCTCTCTCCCTGCAGCTCTTTTCTGCGTCTCTTCATATTACCCCCATCTCTCCATTTCCTTTCTGCCTCTCCCTCTCTGTCTCTCAGATTCTGCTGCCTCTTTTCTTCCCTCCCCCTTCCAACCCTCCTCCCATTTTCCTCCAGGCGTCATCTCTCCTGCTCCTTAGCTCCCCCCACCCCAAATCCCTGCCGCCTTCCCTCTAGCGACTATGTTCAGCTCAAAGGTAGGGGTCTCCTAAAGGCGCTTTCAGCGCTGGCAGTTAGTCTTGAAGGCTCATCAGTGTCTCCGAAAGAGGCTCAGCTGGGGTGAGTTTTATAATCTAGCTGCTTCCTCTCCTTCCTGCACTAGGTCCTGGACTGAGAAAGGGCAGTGAAAAGGCCTCCAAACACGCTAAAGCATCCTCCCAGGGGCAGAACCCCTAAAGGTAAGCTCTTTAGGGGAGAAGGAAACTACAGGTTAATTCAGAGAGACTCTGCCATGGGTCAGGTCTTCCAGGAGCCTGAGGATAGAGCTGCTCCTAACCACCAAGCCAGCAATAACATGACCTGAGGTGGGGAGGCTCAAACATCAATCACTGATGTGCACCCAGACCCTACTGTGCATGAACATCCGCCCGTCCGTTTCCCGAGCTTCAGGGGATGACTTGGAGTGAGAGGCAGTGACAGCATTATCATGCCCCTTTTGCAGATGTGGAAATCAAGGTCACAGCTAATTACTTCATTCATTCCTCGCTCCATCAGTTCTTTACTGAGTGCCTACTACCTACAGATGCTGTGTTAAATACTAGGCGTCATCAATGATAGCTAGAACTGGGACCCAGGGTCAGGAGACACAGGCCCGGGACTTCGCTGTGATGAGACCGCAGTGCAGCCTTCAGGCCAGAGTTACTGGTTCAGCTTGGTAAGTGGTGGTTGAGCCTGAGCAGTGAGCAAAGGCCCCACCCTGTCTGGACCATCTTCAGCCCTTTGGCCTTTCCCTGCCTGGCCTGAGAGGCGCCCACTGCAGAGTTTCTCAGACAGGAGCACAGAAAACAAGGCCCTGCGCCAGCAGAGCTCCTGGTTCCTTGGACCCTTGCAGGCTCCTCACCTCTTTGAGCCCAATCACAAATGCCATATGGATCACCTCACGGGAAACTGGGCAGGAAGCAGTCCTAACTTAGTCCAGAACAGGGCTTCAGCAAATGAGAGGAGGTGGGGAGATCCCATTCCATCTATTCTTCCACTCTTCTGGACAAAGCAAATTACTTCTCAGCTTCTCTCTTAATGCTACCCCTATTTTTCCTCCTTGGCTGGAATATTTTCTATCATTTATAGCATGATATTATGTAGATGCGCTGGAGAAGGAAATGGCAATCCACTCCAGTGCTATTGCCTAGAAAATCCCTTGGACAGAGGAGCCTGATAGGTTACAATCCATGGGGTCGCAAAGAGTCGAACCCGACTGAGCTACTTCACTGTCACTTTCGTCATGTAGATGGGTTAAAGGACAGAGGAGCAGGGAGAGGTGTTCAGAACCTGTGAGGACGACCGTGCGGTGTGTTGCTCAGTAGAGGTACAGCTTTCCTAAGTCTCATCCACCCATCCATCCACTCAGCCTAATTTACTGGGAACCTAACAGAAAAATGCTGACATGTCCATTTTTGCCGTTTCTCTGGCTTCTTTCTTTTCACAAGATCTGTGGATAGGAAGGGGGAGACTTTTCAGAGGTCATTTCTTCCACTCATCAGCCTCTAGGAAGAGCCAGGCTCACTCCCCAAGCGGATAGCCTGATTGCCCCTGATACTCACACCTACAATGAACAGTCTTTTCTGCCCAGAAGCGTTTTATTATGTTGAACCTGAAGGCCTCCAGAACCGTCTACACTGTGTTCACTGCCCTGCCTCTTCTGAGTCTTCTGTTTGTCCTCTTTGATGCCCTGTTTTTCTTTTTTCTTTTTTTTTTTTTCCCCTTATTCTCATGGCTCTGGGACAGAGCTGTGGACTTCAAGTCAGAAAACCTCATTTTTAATTCCAGCTCTGTCATTCACAGTGGAATGAGCAAAGCCCTCAATTCTCTGAGCTTCGGTTTCTTCCTCGGTGAAATGAGTATAATAATACCTCGTTGCTTTGAGGATCAAATGAGATAATGAATGGGAAGCAGGTTTGTAAACCATAAACCGCCATACTGGAAGGCTTACCATTAATTTCACCTGTTTGTTCGGACCACGGAGAGAAGAGGTGTGGAGCCAGCAAGACTTCAGGTCAAAGCTGAGTACCGCACACCTGAATCATAATTCTGCCTCTGGCTCCACAGGTGACCGTGGGAAACTCACATAAGCTCTGAACCTTGGCTTCCCCGACAGTAAAGGAGCAGTTGTTGGACCCATTTGCCTCCCCTAGCTGAGGAGGTGATTGCTCATAAACAGTGTTGTTCATTCTCTATGTCAGAGACACTTCTGAGCTCACCACTTCAAATGTGATTTACTGAGCGTACATGATGCTGTCTCCTGGGCTAGATAATAGAAGTTTCAAAGGTCTAGGCCTTGTCCAGGAAGAGCAGCCAACCCAGCCCAGTCCTGCCAAGGAGCAGACCAAGGTGCCTTCTCAGCTCACACGTGCCTCTGCTCCTGGATGAACCAATCTGAGCAGAAGTGACCACCGAGTCTCAGCCCCGGTACCGGCCGCCAAGACCCAGCGAGACCCTAGCTAATCAGAACAAAGGAAAGGATCCCCATCATGTCGGGGTCCTCTCAGCTGTGCAGAGCCACTCCTCTCCTTCTCAATATCCCTTCTGCTTCTGCTGCCCCTCTGGAGGTATCTCACGGCGACTCTGTGGCAGAAGACTCCTAACCTGTCCTCACAGCTTTGGCCTCACTTCTCTCCCATCCATCCCACTCACTGCTGTTGGATTAACCTTTCTAAAAATACTCCTGTAGCCTCTTGGTTTCCTGCTGGGCACCTTCAGTGATTCCCCATTGCCTACAGGATAAAATTCCAGCTGGATGAGGTCTAACACGAAGGATAAATAGCTTCAGAATCAAGAGAAATCTGGTTCAACCTTTGGTGGACTTCTCTGCAGCTTCCTTGAGCGTCAGTTTTCTCAACTGCAAAATGAAGCCAATAGTACTGATAATCTACCACTGTAATTCAGCTTTTTTTCAGCGCCTAGCCCACAGAATTCACTTAGCTTGCATTAGCCCCTTCTGACTGCCTCCCTATTACTTCCCTCCACATCTCGCTACAAGAAGCACCTTCCCTGGTGGCTCAGATGGTAAAGAATCCGCCTGCAGTGCAGGAGACCTGGGTTCCATCTCTAGGTTGGGAAGATCCCCTGGAGAAGGACATGGCAACCTACTCCAGTATTCTTGCCTGGAAAATCCCCATGGACAGAGGCGGGCTACAGTCTATGGGGTCACAAAGAGTCAGACACAACTGAGCGACTAAGCACAGAACACCCTGGGCGTCCTGGGAGATAGACACTGACAACCAATATATCATGTTTACAAGGGCCAGGAGGGGAGCCCTGGGAAGGTAAAGGCTTTGGCGTAATGAGCAGGCTTCTGGCATATCGGGCTTAAGTCTTTAAGTGAAAAGGGAAGACAGAGCCTGCTCCAAGTGCTGTCAGCATGGGGAGCTCACCTGAGACGAGAATGCCTGTTCTTGATTAAAAAAAAAAAAAGCTTCTTTACGTAACTGAGCATATTACTTAAATGGCTTTGGCTCAGCCCTTGGGAAACCTGGTCCTCGTTCTTTCAAAGAATAAACTTAAACCAAAAACCATAACAAACAAACCAAAACCAAAAAAACAGGCAGCATTAGCTGCAGAGTTCCTGCTCCAGCAACCAAGATGCCTGAGGAGTGCACGGACATGGGGCCACGAGGTGTGGCAACATCAGGATGACCTCATTCACCGAGTTATCAAAAACCACAGGGTCTGCCAAGAAAGAGGGTGAGTCACCAGGACCCACAGGAAGGAGGACCAGGGGTGGGGTGGGGTCGGCAGCAGGATATGGTGAGACAAGCTAAGTATTCTGAGGACACACAGCTTCAAATCCTGACATAGCTTTGGGGTCTTCAACTCTCTGAACCTCAGCTTCCTCATCTTTAAAAATCAGGGGTAATCTAAATGCTGATTGCATAGCATTGTTTTAGGGATTAAATGAGTTGATGCATATAAAAGACGTTAGCAATAAATGTTACTTATTTTGACAAATGAGTTCTTAATCTTCCCCAAAGTTAGAGAAAGTGTCATTCTTTCATCTTCCACTGCCCCTGATAAAAACCTCTGGCTTCAGTTAGGCCAACTTCAACTTGAATACTCTTCAGGTGGCTGATTTCCCCAAAGTCCAGGCTTCCCTGAGTTCTAGCTACTCATTATAATTTCAGACCCACTTGGTCCATATCCTCCAAAGTTTCAAGACCTGCATCAACCCAGACAGACATCCCCTAACAGTCAGAGTGCCAGGCATTGCACCGTCCTCAGAATACCCTCAGCACTTTCCTTCTGATTCAAGAAAGAACAAATCACAGACCCTTCCAGACACTCTGTGTCATTCACATCTCATTTTATTATGTGTGCGTGCATGCTCAGTAACTCAGTCATGTTCTGTTCTGTGTGACCCCATGGACTGCAGCCCACCAGGCTCCTCAGTCCATGGAATCTTATTATGCTGTTGGGTAATTTTCATAAGTTTTTCCAGTAGTCATGTANATAAATAGCTTCAGAATCAAGAGAAATCTGGTTCAACCTTTGGTGGACTTCTCTGCAGCTTCCTTGAGCGTCAGTTTTCTCAACTGCAAAATGAAGCCAATAGTACTGATAATCTACCACTGTAATTCAGCTTTTTTTCAGCGCCTAGCCCACAGAATTCACTTAGCTTGCATTAGCCCCTTCTGACTGCCTCCCTATTACTTCCCTCCACATCTCGCTACAAGAAGCACCTTCCCTGGTGGCTCAGATGGTAAAGAATCCGCCTGCAGTGCAGGAGACCTGGGTTCCATCTCTAGGTTGGGAAGATCCCCTGGAGAAGGACATGGCAACCTACTCCAGTATTCTTGCCTGGAAAATCCCCATGGACAGAGGCGGGCTACAGTCTATGGGGTCACAAAGAGTCAGACACAACTGAGCGACTAAGCACAGAACACCCTGGGCGTCCTGGGAGATAGACACTGACAACCAATATATCATGTTTACAAGGGCCAGGAGGGGAGCCCTGGGAAGGTAAAGGCTTTGGCGTAATGAGCAGGCTTCTGGCATATCGGGCTTAAGTCTTTAAGTGAAAAGGGAAGACAGAGCCTGCTCCAAGTGCTGTCAGCATGGGGAGCTCACCTGAGACGAGAATGCCTGTTCTTGATTAAAAAAAAAAAAAGCTTCTTTACGTAACTGAGCATATTACTTAAATGGCTTTGGCTCAGCCCTTGGGAAACCTGGTCCTCGTTCTTTCAAAGAATAAACTTAAACCAAAAACCATAACAAACAAACCAAAACCAAAAAAACAGGCAGCATTAGCTGCAGAGTTCCTGCTCCAGCAACCAAGATGCCTGAGGAGTGCACGGACATGGGGCCACGAGGTGTGGCAACATCAGGATGACCTCATTCACCGAGTTATCAAAAACCACAGGGTCTGCCAAGAAAGAGGGTGAGTCACCAGGACCCACAGGAAGGAGGACCAGGGGTGGGGTGGGGTCGGCAGCAGGATATGGTGAGACAAGCTAAGTATTCTGAGGACACACAGCTTCAAATCCTGACATAGCTTTGGGGTCTTCAACTCTCTGAACCTCAGCTTCCTCATCTTTAAAAATCAGGGGTAATCTAAATGCTGATTGCATAGCATTGTTTTAGGGATTAAATGAGTTGATGCATATAAAAGACGTTAGCAATAAATGTTACTTATTTTGACAAATGAGTTCTTAATCTTCCCCAAAGTTAGAGAAAGTGTCATTCTTTCATCTTCCACTGCCCCTGATAAAAACCTCTGGCTTCAGTTAGGCCAACTTCAACTTGAATACTCTTCAGGTGGCTGATTTCCCCAAAGTCCAGGCTTCCCTGAGTTCTAGCTACTCATTATAATTTCAGACCCACTTGGTCCATATCCTCCAAAGTTTCAAGACCTGCATCAACCCAGACAGACATCCCCTAACAGTCAGAGTGCCAGGCATTGCACCGTCCTCAGAATACCCTCAGCACTTTCCTTCTGATTAAAGAAAGAACAAATCACAGACCCTTCCAGACACTCTGTGTCATTCACATCTCATTTTATTATGTGTGCGTGCATGCTCAGTAACTCAGTCATGTTCTGTTCTGTGTGACCCCATGGACTGCAGCCCACCAGGCTCCTCAGTCCATGGAATCTTATTATGCTGTTGGGTAATTTTCATAAGTTTTTCCAGTAGTCATGTATGGATGAGCCCCGAAGAATTGATGCTTTTGAACTGTGGTGTTGGAGAAGACTCTTGAGAGTCCCTTGGACTGCAAGGACATCCAACCAGTCCATCCTAAAGGAAATCAGTCCTGAATATTCATTTGAAGGACTGATGCTGAAGCTGAAACTCCAATACTTTGGCCACCTGATGCAAAGAACTGACTCATTGGAAAAGACCCTGATGCTGGGAAAGATTGAAGGCAGGAGGAGAAGGGGATGACAGAGGTTGAAATGGTTTGATGACATCACCAACTTGATGGACATGACTTTGGGTGGACTCTGGGAGTTGGTGATGGACAGGGAAGCTTGGTGTGCTGCAGTCCATGGGGTTGCAAAGAGTTGGACATGACTGAGCGACTGAACTGAACTGACTGAATTTTCACAGGCATAAGTTTTTATAGGCAACTACACCATAGACTTTCCATAACTCCTCATGCAGCTATAACAAAATTAGGCACAGATTTTATGGTAAAGCTGCTTTGAATGAGCAAATGAGCTGAGCTGAGCTGGAGCATTAGGCTAACGAGATCAGGGCTTAGGGTCCAGGCTATAGATGGCTCAGAGTCCAGGCCACCCTGGCTGACTGTGCTGCTGGTCAAGCAAAGATGGGACAAATGAGTGTGCGCAAAGCAGCCACTAGCAAAAGCACAACAAAGGTGACTGCCCTGCAGAGGGAGCTCAGAGTCCCCTTCTCCTTACTGCTTTCTGTCTTGCTGATCTAGTTCAAGGTGACTGGGACGGTGAGAGAGAGGAAATAACCAGATGGAACCAGATTGAGACAGAAACGCAGATGCTGCTGCACAAACTGGGCCTGGAGAAAACCTCAGGCAGCCTGGGACCAAAAGAACAGGGGCCCATGTGAAAATAGACGGCGCTGGGTGTCTAATCAGGCTAATAGGGAACAGCAGTGGGCAGTGAGGGGACGTTTACCTGGAGTCTGTGAGGGTGCTGGGCATTGGGAGATCAGCTCCAATACAGAAAGAACCCAGCCACGGTAGCATCCAGGCTTGCAGCAGTACCTGTGGACTGAGCCACAACCAAGGTGGAGACAGCAAGACACTGGCTCCCTGTAGGATCGGAAAGAGCTCCCAGGGGCCTGTTGGGCATGGCTCCCTCATTCGTCCTTGGTTGGAACATTCTTCAGCTTCCTTCCTTCAGGCATTTCTAGCTAGGATGTTCTTCCTTTCATCTCAGCACAGGCCAGAGGGGACGAATATTGTGCAGATAATTCATGCAAGTCCTGCTTCTCTCGATGGTAATTCAGAAACTGAATCTAGCCAAAAGCCAAGATGGGTACAGGAGCCAGGGGGACAGAGGAGTGGAGCAGACAGAGGAGCGCCTGACAAATCCATCTACAACACCCCAAGGAGGGCTGTTGGTCTGATGCACTAGAACAGTATTTTGTACATAGAGAAATCCCCTAATAGGCTGATGTGTCCAAAATGTGAGCTTTAGATTTGATACCCATAACCACAAATTTTCAGGTCCCTTTGCTCTGTTGGGTAAAATCACCCCCAGCTGATTCTCTGAACAGCAGGGTCTTGGACAGAAAAGGATAGAAACAAGACCTCTGTGTATTGTGGAGTTCTGAAGCGAAGAGGACAGTGATCTCAGTATCAGGAGTCAGAAGGTGCAGGGTAGACATCTCAGGAGGCTGTGTAATTGCCCACTGAGGGCCTGCTGCTCTCTCGCCCGAGCTTAGTGGCCTGCCATCCTGAGGGCTGTTTCTGCAACTCTCTGCAGCGGGAGCCACCCTGAACCGAGGGCTTTCCTTCTGTGTCCCCCCATGGCCTCACCTGCCCCACCAGGACAACGCAGTCTGGAAACTTGCTTGTTCCTCCATCATCTACACACACTAACACGCTTATCCTGATGAAACCCAGTTAAACCAAACTCTGGGGTAACCTGAAAGGGGCAAGGAAGTAAGAAAAGGCCAGTGTATAGCAAGAGATGTAGGAGGGAGAAGAATTTGCTCCTGTTCCCTCAGGCCAGTAGAAGAAGGCAACTTATTTTTTTTTTTTTTTTTTTTTGTAAATGATATGGGCCTCAATCCAATATTAGTCTGGATTTTTCCCATTGCATTGAAAAGAAACCTAACTAAACCTGGCCTGAGCAAAATCCATGAGTATATCAGGCCTGGCTGCCTACAGAAATCTCACTGTCAAGACTGGTTCCTCTGCCACTTGCAGCTGGACTTTCAATGCTGGCTCTCCAGGAGGCATTGCCAAGATGGCCCCACATATCCAGGAATTAACACTACTTGCGTGAATTCTACTGGAAGGGATTTTGACCAAAGTTCCAGAATTGAGTCTCATCCCCTGGTTTGAAGTCAGGAGTAGGGCCAATTCTTCCCAAACTGCAAGATTTTAGCAAGAAGAAGCAGTAATTTTTCTTTTTTTCTTAATTGTATTTTATTTTTAATTGGAGAATAATTGCACTACAGTTTAGTGATGGTTCCTTCAGCAGTGATTTTCAAAGAAAAAATTAAAAAATCCAAGTGCCACCACTCAGGAAATCAGCTGGGGGGTGATTTTACCCACCAGAGCAAAGGGACCTGAAATTTTGCAGGTGTAGGTATCAAATCTGAAGCTCACATTTTGAACATGTCACCCTATTAGGGGATTTCTCCACATACAAGGACCCTAGATCCTGGAGTAAATAGCTGCTGTTACCAGAAGCAGACAAAGATGCAAATGACAACTACAGACCCTATCTTGAATCAGTGGGTCAAGTTTCTTAATATGAAGACATCCAATGTAACTACTAAAGTGTTTGTCAGGGCTAGGTGAAGCATTTACACAAATGGATGACATGAGGAACTTCTGACAAATTCCTGGCCCCTCAAGAGCCAGAGTCAGTTTTATCTACCTTTGTTTCTTCAATCTTAAACCAGAACATTTGACTTGACTACCTCCAGGGCATTTTAAAAGACTATGAGTTTAAGAAAAATGGATATTTAGCCAAACTTTCATTGTTCATAGGCATCCAGAAGAGGCAGAAACCTCTTGCAAAATACCAGTTTTCACAATGCAGGGGATGCCGACTTTGAATTGAGAGAGCTGTTATGTACATCAGGGTAACTTTTTTGCCCAGACACAGGAGGTTTTGTTCCTGTGTGACAGGAGAAGTTAAGAGAAATATCCCTGGCCATGGCCTGGGATGGAAGGAATGGGAATCCAGGAGAGGGAACTGGAAGTGCGGCTGTGCTAGCTAGTGTGATAGTGTGTGATGGCTAGCCCATGCCAGCCCATCCTGGATGGCAGAGATTGCATCAGTTACCTCATTGGGGTTGAGTTTATCCACCAAGATGCTAGACCCAGAAATAAACTGTTTTGTGAGCTCTATACTTAGAGAACGTAGAGGCAGAGGGATGGGGGTGGGACAGTCAGAAGTCCAGGAGCCCCGGGCCCCAGGCTTTGGAAGAGAAAACATGGGCATTCCTTCCTAGTAAGGAAACTAGATTTGAAACCAAGTGCTGCTACTTACCAGCTATGTGCCATTGGATAAGTTAACAAACCTCTCTGACCTTCACTTTCCTCTTCAATAAAATGAGGATAATGATACTAACCTCTCAAGTTTTCATAGACTCAAATACAGTAGCCTAACTAAAACCTTTATCACAGTGGAAATTCAGAAGTGTATGATCAATGGTGGGTATAGACCCCACCCAAGACTTCCTATTTCAAAGGATTTTGAGCATTTCAACTTTATTCTGCAACAAGCAGCCTCAGAAACAGATGAGGGAGCAGAGGGTGAGTTCCCAAAAGGAGAACTTTGACCCTATTCTTTACCTCCCTTGTTTAACATCTGTGGTTTGCAAGGTCAGAGACTTACATCCCTGGCCTGGCAAAAGCAAAATTAGCCCAGACCAGGCAAATGGCAGGGCTTCCCTGATGGCTCAGTGGGTAAAGGATCCACCTACAATGCAGGATACACAGGAGACATCAGTTTGATTCCTGGGTTGGGAAGATCCCCTGGACAAGGGCATGGCAATGCGCTGCAGTATTCTTGCCTGGAGAATCCCATGGACAAAGGAGACTGCAGGCTAGAGTTCAAAGGATCCCAAAGAGTTGGACACGACTGAGTGATCACACACACACACACACACACACACACACACACACACAGAGGCAGATAGCATTCTGCTCCTTCTTAAAGACCTCCAGGTGGCAGACTTCTTGGCCTACCTGCCTCTGGAATCTGATGGGATGCTCTTGCAACTAACTCCAAACCTTTAGCACCAACCACAGTTTATATTCATTCATGTACTCAGTCAGCTGTTGATTCATTTTTGCTATAATAAATTGTCAGGCACCTGTTGTGCCAGGCACTGTATCAACTACTGGAAATATAAAATTGAGTAAGATGCTTTGCCCTCAAGGAGCCTGGAGTCTAATGCGAAGGAGACCCAGCAATAGGCCATCATTGCAGTACACAATAAGTGCCTTAATAAGGGTCATTTCTGAACACTTTTGAAGCCTTGAGGGGCACCTAACTTGTGTTTGGGAGAGGGGACTCAGGGAAGGCATCTCAGAGGAGGTGACACATGAGCTGAGTTTTAAGGACCTGCTGAGCAAGCAGATCTGAGCAACAGTTATTTTGAGAACTATTTCTCAGCCTTTATCATACAAGAAGCCTAACAAGTTGGTTATTGCCAGGCTGGTTATCTCATGGAGATGATATCAAGCTGACGGCACTGGGGTAATTACCAAGCAGAAGTTATATCCCAATGCCTATGATTCTAGGGTGATGACAACTTGGGCACCGAGGACTCCTATGGTGAATGAAGCCCTAAGGCCCCAGAAGCAGGTGGTCCCATCGGAATGCACCCATAGGTTGCTGCATCCACCATGGTCAATGAAAAGTGCAGGAATAGAGGCCAGTCCTCACAGAGACTGGGTGTGGTGGGGAAGGGTATGGAACAACTTTCTCTTCATAGAGAATCAGCTAGATTGGATGGTGACAAGAACCTTCCAGCCTGGAATGTGGAAGGGAAGAACCAGATGACCTCTGGAGGCTCCTCTGATAAGAAGAGTTTCAGAATTTGACTCTACTTCTAACTTATCCCAAGGATCTTGGCTCAAAGTGCTGCCATTGTCTTTCCTTCAAACCAACTAACCAGGTTTCAAACACCAGGAGGGACATGTACGCATACCACTTCCGGGCTCCCAAGCCACAGGTGTGGGGAGCCCACCGAGGCCTATAGAAGCAGAACACTTTGCAAAAGGTCACTCAAGGAACCAAAAATAGAACATTGTCTGTAGTGGCTTGAATTGGTCAGATAAGCCACACCCCTCCACACAATGCAAAGAAAAATAGTTTTTCCTACCGACATACTTTCTTTCTACTCGACAACCACCACGGAATCCCAGAAGAAACTAAGATTAAGGGAGCCAGCCTGGGGCCACTAGCTGCAGCAGCCCCTTTGCATCCATCCTTGACCCTGGTGGATGCACTCTTTCTGGTACCCTCATTTCCAGCTCCAGCAGACGAGAGTGCCTTTAAGGCAGAGCTACAGACTCTAAATACCAGTGTGGAGTTGGGTGCCAGGGAAGACAGCTGAGCAAAAGTCTTAAAATGTGCTCTCTCTCACTTATCATCCTCTTTCTGTTTCTGGTGAGTGCCGACCAGGATCTGAATAAGAAGGATTCAGTTTAGCCCTTCTGAAGAATTTACTTATTTCTAATGGATAAAAAAAGGAATGTGTAATGCAAGCAGGCGGCAGAATCTCCTTCTTCAGGGTGATTTTCAGAAAGAGGGCTCTCTACCTGGTGAGCCTTAGCAGGATTGCCTGGAGGCAGGGGTGTGGACTGAGTGACTTCCCAGAAGCACAGGGTGCAACACATTCAGAGGTCAGGCTGAGACCCCAAGAGCTCTGGAGTAGGTGGGCACTGGGGAGAGAAAGCACCCAACCCTCAGAGCCCTCCCTTCACCTTGGGGTCTGCCCTGCATCTGCTTACTCCCCCCACCCCCCCACACACCCAGGTTAAATACATGGAGTAGGTGTTCTTGTCCCTTTCCTTCTCTCTTGACCGAAAGCCTGTACACTGGTCACAGAAATAAATGTTCACCATCCTCAGTCCTTGCTTTCTGGAGGCTGTTAAACTGAGTTGGACACACAGACGAGCCAAACACTTAAAATCTCTTTTTCCTCCCTGAACTGGCCACTCTGGCTTTGTTGCAGGAAGGGGGACCCTTTCCAGGGCCTGAAAGGGGGCTCTTGTATAACACTGAGAAATGAATTGTCCAAGGAAACACAGATGCTGACAAATCAAGGGACTCCATTGGGTGGGGTTGCCCGGGCGGAGAGAAAGAGGGTGAGGGAACCCAGGAGGACTGCTCTGCCATGTGGCTCACAGTTTTATGGTGATGGGATTCGTTTCTGGGTTGTTTTGGCCAATCATTCTGACTCAGGGTCCTTCCTGGTGGAGCACACATTGCTCAGTCAAGATGGTTGCCAGCAAGGATGATTCTGAGAGGTGGTAGGACACGTTGCATCTCCTTATGACCTTTCCTGAACTCTTCCGGTTGGTGGTGGCTTGTTAGTACTGTGTTCCTTACCAGGGCCTCCTATCATAAAATAATTCACACAAATGGTTACTATGGTGCCTATCCAGAGTGGGTGGTTTCAGTTAGTGTGGACACCACACTCATATGTCCACTGTTTCAAGTAAAACAGAAGTACGTGTGCACAAGAGGCTTGGTCAGAATGTCTAGAGGTGGAACCAGCTCTATGACTTACTGGTTAGCAGCCCTCTCTGAGCTTTATTTCCCATGAAATTAGTGTCACGACACTTACTTCTTAGGACCACCAGAGTGAAAGGAGATAAGGCAAGTGAGTTGGCTTGCCCATTGTCTGTAAATATTAGTTGGAGAAATGACTGGAAGGTAAGTGCTCAGCCTAAGCACTTACCCAGGTCCCCGTGGGAACCCTTCAGCTTACTCTGTGTTTGGAAGGAAATAAAGATGGGAGCTAAGGAGCTGCCTAAATAACAGGAGGGACTGAAGGGCCCTAGGTCCTGGAGTACACAGCCTAAGGCTTCCCTGCTGAGCAAATTCGACTCTGGGTTTCTGCGAGGGCCCACCTCCTGTGGTCTTCTCCAGATGAAAACATGAAGGAAGGAGGATTTCTAGAATCTAGGACCCAGTGTCAGTTTGAGAACAAATGGGAGGGGCTAGAATTCAGTTCCTGGGATGGAGGCAGAACCACTACTGCTTCCTCTTTCCTGCAGCCCTTCCCAGCCAGGGCTGTTCTCCCCATGTCTCCACAGCAGCCCCTGAGCCTAGAGGGTCTGAAGTCTGAAGAACTGACCTAAGGTATGCAGGGTGAGAAAGCTTGTCAGCTCAAGATAGGGGACAAGCACCTTGGCTGAGCAGGCAGAGAACCTGCCACACAAACTAGGTGATATCATGCAATCCTGTTCCCCACCTGGAAAATGGGAATAACAGCTCATACCCTATTCTCCCTACCATATACAGCTACTGCAAGGATCCAATTATTCTATGCAGAAAAAGCACTTTGTAAACTGCAAGTACTGTGCAAACATGGAAGAACTATGGACTCTGGAACAGAGGACCTGTGCGATGGGACAGATTATAAACTCTTCCTGTCTGGTGTGGAGGCCAGAAAAGATCCTTCCAATTGGCTTTTCTTTGATCTTCATTTGAAACTTAATGAGCACTTAGGGCACTGCTGACACTCTAATTAGGTTTAAAAATTAAATTTAAAAGTCATCACTTGTTCCCTTCTTTCTACATTTACTTTCTCAGCTCTTCTGAACACAGACATTAACCAAAAATTATTTTTAAATGACACTGATTTGTATACTAACACATATATATGGAATTTAGAAAGATTGTGATGATAACCCTCTGTGCGAGATAGCAAAAGAGACACAGATGTATAGAACGGACTTTTAGAGTCTGTGGGAGAGGGCGAGGGTGGGATGATGTGGGAGAACGGCATTGAAACATGTATACTATCAGGTAAGAAACGAATCGCCAGTCTAGGTTCGAAACAGGATACAGGATGCTTGGGGCTGGTGCACAGGGATGATCCAGAGAGATGACATGTGATGGGAGGTGGGAGGGGGTTTCAGGATTGGGAACTCATGTACACCCGTGGCTGATTCATGTCAATGTATGGCAAAACCAATACAGTATTGTAAAGCAAAATAAAGTAAAAATAAAAATAAATAAAGTTCTCCTGGAAAAAAAAATGACACTGATTTGATGAAGACTGAAACAAATGCAAGACAAATATGTTAGAAAAACAAATCACAAACCAAACTTGAGTTAAAAAAAAAAAACTAGTTAATGAGTTCAAAGTGAAATTAAAACCAAACCACTAAAGTTTCCAAAACAACTGAACAAGAGTAAAATTGAAACAGTAAAACATGCTCCCAAGTAAATCAAACCAATTTTACACATCATCAGAAGCGCTGGATGCCGAAAGTGCTGCTGGCCCTCGCCTCTGCTGGTCCAGGCTTTCCCATGTTAGACCCTGCACTCCATTCACAGGATGCCCCGGACATCTCAGATGTGCTCGGTCACCAGGGAGGCAAAGATGAGGAAGAGAGAATTCCTTCACTCCAGGAGGGGCTCAACACACACATTTTTCCTATTCAAACACTCTCCCACTGCCCATCTCAACTCTTTCCCCACTGCACACCCTCTTCTGCCTGTGATCACAGATGGAGGTGGAGTTCTCAGCACCCCACTAAGCCTCATCATTGCCAGAATCAGAGCATTAAACCACCAACACAACAAAACACCCCAAATCCAGCGAATAAAAGTCGAGTCCCAAAGGCCTCTGTGGTGACAGAGACTGGTGATCCTGAGACCAGCTCCTTCCAGCTAGCAGAGAAAGCATCCTTTGATTTAATCCTGCATCACACCCTTTACAGCTGACATGCTTTCTAATGATCTCTAAAGGTTGTCCCACCCAGTCCTCTCCACAGAAATCCCAGGAAGTGGAAAAAATGAAATTGTTGCTCGACTAGGGTAGATGACCACCCACACTCAGCAAGGGGTGAGCTGGAAGCCTGACCTCCTGTGGAGGGCTCAGCAAGTTTCCTGCAGTGGAAAAATAGCCCAGCTTGTTGCTGCTAATGCTGCTGAGACAGCTGCTGTGATTTGCTTCTCTCTCATATTACCAGCCTCCCAGCTGAAATCATTACTGCCTTCCTGGACAGAGTGCTCCCTTTCTGGTTCCTGGAACAAACCTCACCACAGAGTTGAGAGCCCCTTGTTTGACCAGATGAGCTCATCATGGCTATCTGTGTTATCTACCTGCAGTCTTCTTTTATTACCTGTCATCTTGACCCAGGCTCATTCAGTAGTCTTCTGTTTTGATATCTCTGCCTAGCACACTGACTCCCAGTTACTAGCAGGCATTCTTGTCCCCCAGTTTTGGGGACCAACCTGCAACCAAATTGCTTTCCTAAGCTCTGTCTTCCAGTTTCCTTTCCATCAGCAGCCTTGTCTTGGGTTATGTATAAGGACACACAAAGGGCACAGGGACAGATGTTGCTTGAATAAGTGTCTCTGTCTATCCTGCCTTCAGCCATCACCAGAATTGCTCTGCCGGGGAACGAGAAGAGAGACCTTGGATAGAATTTTGAAGTCCAGCAGGAGTCCCACCAACTCTAAAAAGCCTTCCCCAAAGGCTCCAGCCCATCATCAGCTTTCCTTTCACTAGACCTTCATTAGATTTTTCATCTGGATCCAAGCTTTAGACTTAATCACACACTTTGTTTTGTGATCTGTTTTATGTGTCTCTACAACCAGATCAGAGGCTTCCAGAGAACAGGGACTATGTTATATATAACTACACTACATAAAATTGCCCAGCATTGCATTGGGTGTGGATTATCCCTGCCTGCCTGCCACCTAGGTTTCCAAGCTATCTACATGCTGCCACAGCCAGCTTGCTAAACATAGACTTGAAGAGGCCACTCAGGGCTCTGGAGAGTCCATACCAAGACTGTCTCCCAGCCTCCACTCTCTGCTCTTCCTAACTCTGGACTTTTGCTCACCGTTCCAGCCTGCCCCTCTCCCCTCCCCACTCCCCCAGTCTAAAACAGGCTAAAGCTTACTCTTCAAGATTTTTCAGGAACCTCCAAATACCATCTATTTTCTAGAACCTTCTAATGTTTTGGTCAAAAGTTATCACTCCCTGGAATTTCCAGAGAAGTATTTCCATACTTCAAATTTCACCATATACTATCCAGCACATAGTAAGCACTAAATAAACATTTAAAAGAATAATAACTGTTTAAAAAGAATAACTATAACACCTTCTATTGTGGTTTTTATGCTGTGAACATCTTTTTTCCTCCACTAAATGATAAGTTTTATTATCTCTGTATGCCTCATCTAGGCCCAGTAAATGTTAAAACAGTAGCCATTCAATAAATGTATACTGAATTGAATAGTAGGTATTCAGTAATGAATAAAATGAATGAATAAAATTCACTGAAATGAGTGTATCTTCATTGGAAAAGACCCTGATGCTGGAAGGGATTAGGGGCAGGAAGAGAAGGGGACGACAGAGGATGAGATGGCTGGATGGCATCACCAACTCGATGCACATGAGTCTGGGTAAACTCCGGGAGTTGGTGATGGACAGGGAGGCTTGGCGTGCTGGGCTTCATGGGGTCACAAAGAGGTGGACACGACTGAGCGACTGAGCTGAACTGAAATGGTATGTAGTACAAGTGATCAAAAAAACCAATTTAGTCTAGATTATGCATTGATAATGAGTCATGTAACTAACTCATTTGTAGGAAAAGCGAAGGTATAGTAGAATATGAGGTCGAGTTGATTCAAATGCTGCCAGAACTCGCTCAGCAGCTTTCTGCTCTCCCTCTCTGTGCGCATAAGCTTTACTCTTTACTACGGCAGGCTTCTTTCATGCAGCAGGGAGAGCTTCATGTTCCAGAGCTTCATTCCTCTGAGTGTCCTTGCTGGAGGGAATCAAGCCTCATTTTCACTTTGGCCTTTTAGTCAAAAATCTCAGAAAGGAATATAATTGGCTCACTTTGGGTCAGGTAGGGATGGGCCTCTAATAAAAGGAGTTCCCATATTAACAGTGAGGAGAAAGACCGTATTAAAGAACTGGGTCTGGGTGTCAGGGGGGAAGTTTGGTGTTCTAGACAGATAAAACACAGTAAGGAGAGGTAGAGTCTGCATTCAAGAAAGCTGGGGAGTGCTGGCACAGGTGATTTGGGGAACTCAAGGTGGGGGTCTCAAGAGGCCAGAGGAACATGCTTTGTTAAACATCTAAGGGAGAGACAAGGCTGACTGCATTTTCTTCAAGTAAGAGCCAGCGAGTGGACAGGATCGATGGTGACAGAAGCCCACTGGCCTGGCCTGCTCTGGGGAGGCCGTCACACCTGGTGAGGGGAGCCAGGCTACAGCTCAAGGATCGGAGAACATGTGAAGGCAGGGAAACAGCAGGGAGAAGGAAAAGGGTCTAGTCAGAGGCTAGTCAGCCAGCCATCCACAACAGCCCGACCAGGAACTTCAGTGCAAGAGACGACACCCCCCCTCCCTCCATGGTGGGAGAAGGGGCACGCCTCTGCTCTCCCACGCTGGGCAGTTATTTTTATGGTAGATTTATTTTTATCCATTCTAGACCTCAAGCGCACTGCTAGAAGAAAGAAGACACGGAGGTTTCTGGGTGTCCAGCAAACACTGGCTTCAGGACTGGTTCAGTTACAGAGACGAAGATGCAGCCACTCCACACTCCCTCCTGGTTTCAAGGGGCTGGAGCTGGGCTGTGCTGGGCAGAGGGCCTACCCTCATCCCACAAGCCCCACAAGTGACAGGGACACGGGGAAGATCCTACCTGACATGGCTTAGGGATCCCAGCCAGCCACTGGGGCCTCCCAATGCACCACCCCTGCACAGCCGGCCTCCTTNTTGGGATAATTCAGGGAGATAGACTGGGATGAAATCAGTGAGACTGCTTTGCTTTGGCTTTCTTGAGCTGCATCACTCAGGGCAGTGGGAACTTAGGGTAATGTGTTAATTGGCGAGGAGGTTAAAGACTCTCAGATAAGCTCAGGGAAACTCTCAGCTTAGAACAGTTCATAGCATCCTGCTGTGACCTTCCACCTGTAAAATCAGTGCCAGGGGTGCTGCTGCTGCTAAGTTGCTTCAGTTGTGTCTGACTGTCTGACGCCATAGATGGCAGCCTATCATGCTCCCCCGTCCCTGGGATTTTCCAGGCAAGTACACTGGAGTGGGTTGCCATTTCCTTCTCCAATGTATGAAAGTGAAAATGAAGTCCCTCAGTTGTGTCTGACTCTTAGTGACCCCATGGACTGCAGCCTACCAGGCTCCTCTATCCATGGGATTTTCCAGGCAAGAGTACTAGAGTGGGGTGCCATTGCCTTCTCCAGTCAGGGTTGCAAACTAATACAGCTCCTATGGAGAGCAAATAAGCAATATCTAAAAAAAACAACATATGCATTTACCCGGCAGTCCTGTTTCTAGACATTTATCCAGAAAATGCACATTGACAAATACAGAAAGGTGCACAAGGTAATTATTTAAGGCATATTTGTAATAAGGAAATCATTGGAATGATCAATGTCTCTTTGTGTGTGCACTCAGTTGTGTGTGATTCTTTGTGACCCCATGGACTGTAGCCAGGCTTCTCTGTCTGTGGGGTTTTCTAGGTAAGAATAGTGGAGCAGGTTGCCATTTCCTACTCCAGGGGATCTTCATGACCCAGGGATCTAAATCGTGTCTTCCATGTCTCCTGCATTGCAGGTGGATTCTTTACCACTGTGCCACCTAGGAAGTCTGGAAACTATTAATGCCCATCTTTAATAGACACAATGGAGTACTATGCAGCCAANCTGCGGTCCAGAAGGCTGGTGGGGAATGCTTTGTGCTCCACTTCCTCTCTGGGCATCTCTGTCTCCTCTTTCCTCTTTCCCTGCATGAGCCATTGTTGTCCCAGGGACTTATTTCCTCTGCACGTGGTGAAGCAGAAATGACTAGCGCTGTGGCCCTCACAGTAAGCCAGTCCTCTGTGTTCCGCCCTCAGAGACAGGGCTGCGGAGGGAACCTATGGGACCTATTTAGAACCAAAGAGGACTACCAGCCTGGGGAGGAGCTGGTGCAGGCAATTTGTGCTGGAACAGGGGCGGATCAGGCCAAAGGAGAGAAAGACAGGCCTTCTAGAAGAGAGAAAAGGGAGGTGAGCACACAGGTGTTGGGGGCAACAGTTCCCCCACCCCTGTTTGGACTCTCTTCAGTCTTATTCTTCTCTGGCTATAGTCTTCAGCCTCATCATTTCTCTCTGCTCTCGTTTCCCAAGTTAAGTACAAAAATCTTTGGGATAATTCAGGGAGATAGACTGGGATGAAATCAGTGAGACTGCTTTGCTTTGGCTTTCTTGAGCTGCATCACTCAGGGCAGTGGGAACTTAGGGTAATGTGTTAATTGGCGAGGAGGTTAAAGACTCTCAGATAAGCTCAGGGAAACTCTCAGCTTAGAACAGTTCATAGCATCCTGCTGTGACCTTCCACCTGTAAAATCAGTGCCAGGGGTGCTGCTGCTGCTAAGTTGCTTCAGTTGTGTCTGACTGTCTGACGCCATAGATGGCAGCCTATCATGCTCCCCCGTCCCTGGGATTTTCCAGGCAAGTACACTGGAGTGGGTTGCCATTTCCTTCTCCAATGTATGAAAGTGAAAATGAAGTCCCTCAGTTGTGTCTGACTCTTAGTGACCCCATGGACTGCAGCCTACCAGGCTCCTCTATCCATGGGATTTTCCAGGCAAGAGTACTAGAGTGGGGTGCCATTGCCTTCTCCAGTCAGGGTTGCAAACTAATACAGCTCCTATGGAGAGCAAATAAGCAATATCTAAAAAAAACAACATATGCATTTACCCGGCAGTCCTGTTTCTAGACATTTATCCAGAAAATGCACATTGACAAATACAGAAAGGTGCACAAGGTAATTATTTAAGGCATATTTGTAATAAGGAAATCATTGGAATGATCAATGTCTCTTTGTGTGTGCACTCAGTTGTGTGTGATTCTTTGTGACCCCATGGACTGTAGCCAGGCTTCTCTGTCTGTGGGGTTTTCTAGGTAAGAATAGTGGAGCAGGTTGCCATTTCCTACTCCAGGGGATCTTCATGACCCAGGGATCTAAATCGTGTCTTCCATGTCTCCTGCATTGCAGGTGGATTCTTTACCACTGTGCCACCTAGGAAGTCTGGAAACTATTAATGCCCATCTTTAATAGACACAATGGAGTACTATGCAGCCAAAAAAAATGAGTAGGAGCTCTATGAACTGATATGTGATACCTAGGATATGTTATTAAGTAAAAACAGCAAGATGCAAAAGAATGTGCATAGTATGCCATCTTTGGGTTGAGGAAGTGGGAGAAATGTGGCTTTTTTTTTTTTGCAATCTGATACATACATACACAGAGGAAGGATAAACCAGAAATTAATTAATTAAAATGGTTACCTATAGAGGGTAGGTAGAAAGAAGTTAGAGAGGCTAGAGATTGGCATGAAACTTTACTGATACCTTTTAAGACTTTTGAATTTTTAACCAGGTAAATATTTTATGTCTTCACAAATTAAAGTAGATCAAAAAGAAAAAAGCAGACTCTAAAGCTGACTGCAACAGAAATAAAGATCCTAATGAATATCAATTTGATTACAAATAAGAGAGTTAATTCTAGTAGCTTGTTAGTTTGGTGCCCTGACCGTATATCCATACTGAAATGTATATTCTAAGGATAAAAAGAACTGCAAAAAAATCTCAGAGAACTTTGTGGTATTGGTGTAATAAAATGGAATCTTTTCTGATTATTGTAGGCTAGCTCAAAGAAGTAATTATGTTGATATTTCTGGAAATCAGAGTTTCACTCTAGAGGAAGAGAGACAAAAATGGGGGAAGGTGAGGCAAAGCCCTGTGATTTTTTTAGGAATCCCCTTGGTCTGTTCCCTGGAAGGGTCCAGAAGCAATGCTATGCAGTAGCACTGAACACACCCAGTGCTTGGAATTTTATTTCTAAGTACCACTTTCCATTAAAAGAAAGCAATGCTCCTTGGAGAAATGGCTGATTCCAAGTGTGGGACTGGGAATGTAATAGAGTGTAAGACACTGAATAAAAGATTCCTTGAGTCCATTCTGAAAGTTAAAAAGGAGCAAGGAGGAGTGGAGAGAGAAAACTCTGTAAAGATAAATGCCAATGAAGTGTGGAAGTGAGGAAAGAACTTTAAACTTACCCATTTGCAGCCCTAAAGTAATAGCTGATTTGGGCTAGACTTACTAATGGATGCCAAGACCACTGGGTGAAAGGCTGGTCTTAGTGTGTTGCCTCACGGTTACCCCCAGGAAAGGAAACACCTGTCTTTACAATAGGGCAAGTCCGCACGGACCACCTTAACCAAATAACCTAACATCAGCAGTAGCGGAAACACCTGGCGCTAATTCCTCCTGATGGTCTTGCTGTAAGAAGTTCTACCATATATATCACCTATGTTCTTGACAAAATGTTTATCCTGATTCTAATCATGAGGAGATGAAAGACAAATCTAGAATGAGAGCCCTTTTTTATTTCTTTACATGCCCATCTAACAAATTTATTCACTTTTTAACTGTCCTATGTGATAAAAGTCACACTTTTTGGTGTGCAGTCCTGTGAGTCTGGACAAAAGCGATCATCCGATAACCACCGCCACCGTGAGACTGTTGTTGTTGAGTTGCTCAGCTCTTTGCAACCCCATGGACTGCAGCACGCCAGGCTTCCCTCTCCTTCACCATCTCTCAGAGCTTGCTCAGACCCACGGCCACTGAGTCAGTGATGCCGTCCAGCCATCCTCTGTCATCCCCTTCTCCTGCCTTCAGTGTTTCCCAGCATCAGGGTCTATTATCTTACCAAAGACCCTGATGTGCCATGACATACTGAACCACAATATTTGCCTTTCCCACACATCCTACTGATGGAATTGCACAGGATGTGATCTTTTGTGTCTGACTTTCACTAAGCATGACGCAGTTCAGATCCTCCTGTGTTCTTTTGGGTCTCAAGAGCGTGTATTACACAGTAGATGTCCATTGTTTCAGTTTGTTTATCTGTTCACTAGTTTAAGGAGATTTTATTTGTTTCCAAGTTTTTGGAGATTGTGAATAAATTCACTATAAATATTGGACTCAGGTTTTTGTGGGAAAATTCTTCACTTCTTTAGAGTTGTAATTCATAAGAAACTGTTAGAATGTTTTCCAAAGTGGCTCTACTATTTTGAACCAACACGGCATGATAATTCCATTGGCTCTGCATCCTTACTACACTTGGTATGGTCAGAGGTATGAAATTAGTTGGTAGTTAGTCTATTATTTGATGTCACAGCCTGAAATGTTGAAAAACCTAGTAAGAAATAAGGCAGGCATCTCTCGATGTTAGCAACCCCCCCCCCCAAAAGTCTGCTGGGGTAGAATGAGAGTTATTCTCCGTAACAACTGAGACTTCAAAAAAGTTATTGAATTATTAAAAAAACATTAAAATTGTGTGTTTGGAGAGAAGGATAGGGAGGCTGAAACCTCTTTAGATTTAAAGAGGTATTTTAGTCAAATGCAGTGCATAAACCTAATTGGATCTTGGGTCAGAAAACAAAATAAAAAGACCATAAAAGATATTCTGGGACAACTAGGAAATGTTTAATATAGATATTAGATGACATGTAATTATTGTTAATCTTTAAAGGTGTGCTAATGGCCATGATAATGATTTTATAAGAGCATATATTTATGCAAAAGTTTTCAAGGGCACAGTGCCTGCAAGTGGTTTTCAAATGGTTCAGCAAACAAAAGTGTGTATGTGTGTGTGTGTATTTATATACATCAAGAGGGCACACAAGATGCTAACAATTGGTGAATCTTAAGTGAAGGGTCTGGATTTGTCTATTGCACTGTGTTTTTCAACATTTGAGATTTGAAATGTTTCCTAATTCGTAACACCAAGGTAGGGAGAGAAGTGCATGGCAGAGAGGACCTTTGGATTCCTAGATTCCCTCACTCACCCTCGACCGCGACCGAACCAACAGCGCGTATGCTCTCAGCTCCCTCGACGGCACACAGCACTCTCCAGGAAGTTTTTGTTTTCCCTTCACCGCCTTAACATCAGGCTCTTCTTTCTGGGTGGGAGCAGCTTGGGCAACCCGGAGTAGCAGGTGGACGCAAGCGCTTGCCCGCAGGCCCGCGGCCAGATGGGGAGGCCGAGGCCCGGAGGCATCTAGAATCACCGCTTGCCCTCTGAGAACGGCCCTCCATGTAAGAGGAGGGACCCACTATGGTTCAGAAATCGCTTCTGCCGACCTTTCACCTCCCTTCTGAATTCTACAATGAGGTGCCTCTGAGGGAACCCAGCTGTGGCTGCCCTGAGCCTTCTAGGTGGGCTAAGCAAGGGCGCCTGGCCCGTCCCCCACTGGAGACGGCACAGGAGCTGCACGGTCACTAACCCAAATCACTGTGCTGTCCACTAGGGATAAGAAACTCTATTGATGAGGCAGATATTCAAAGAGAATATCTAAAAATGAAAAAAATACAATAAAAGAAATTAATATTTATGAATTGCTTGAAATAGTATTTTGCAGCCAAATATAAAATTAATGAGTTGTAAAATATTTCTGAGTAAGTACATAGACAATGGAAGATGGAAGAAATGAAGATGGAAAATGCTGAAAAACTACAGAAGTATAGAATATAGAACAGAGATTGGGCAAAGAGGAAATATGTTAGGCTTTGTGGTCCACATGGTCTGTGTTATAACTACTCAGCTCTGCTGTTGTAAAGCAGTCACAGACAATATATAAATGAATGGCTGTCGTTGTGTGCCAGTTTAACTTTATTTACAAAAAGAGATAGCAGGTCAGATTTGGCCCAGGTTGTATAGTTTGCCTACACTGGGAATAGAGTAAAAAGATTCTGAAATGGTTTAAGAATTGATGAGATATAATCATTATTAATATACTTGTGAGGCCTGAAGAATCCCAAGAAGGATATGTAAAATTCACCATTAGACACACAATAATGAAACAACAAAATACCAGAGATAAATAATTTTTAAAGTAACCAAAAAGATAAATTAAGGGAATGATAATTAGACTGACAATAGATTTTTCAGCTTCAACAATAAAAGCAAGAGGATGGTGAAATAGTATCTTCAAAGTTCTGAAGCAAAAAACTGCTAACAATATTCTATCATCAGTGGGAATCTGTGAAGAATGAGGGCAAAATAAAGCCCTTTGTAGACAAACAAAACCAGGTTTCTACCAGTAAGATTTCAACGAAGGCAACTTCTAAGGGAAATAGTTCAAGAAGAAGAAAAATTACCCAAAAGAAAAGTTCAAGGAGGAATGATGAGCAAAGGAAATTGTAAACATGGTGCTGAATCTATTACAACCAAAATAAGAATAACAGTGTCTAATTTCTAATGATAAAATGAAGCTATACATTAAAATTACCAGTAACAATAGCATATAAATTGGAAGATAGAGTCCAAGTGTTCTAAGCTCCTAGTGTAGTTTGGGAAGAGGTTAAAGATACTGATTATCAGAAGTTTCCAAGTTAAATGTACATTCTAGGATTCTTAAGATTTCTAGGCTAAGACAAAAACTAAGAATAATGCAACTTCCAAACTAGTGGGGGAGATGAAAATGGAAAGAAATAAAAGAATGAAGATAATAGGAAATGTGGCAGTTAAAAAAGGTTCAGACTGTGACACAAAAGAAAGTAATGGGTATTACCATTTATTGAGTAGATGCTGTTAGTCATTTTGAATCATTAATTGTCATAATTTCATGTAAAATCCAAAGTAGATGTTAAAATTTTCAATTTCTCTTATTACTACATGCCTATGCTTAAAACAAGATCTGAAACTTAGTAATGACTCATTTATTGGGGAAAATTAAATGGGGAATGAATATTGATTCCTATCTAAAGATGAGCAAACTGAGGCTCTGAGAAAAAGGAGGAAAAGAAAAGCAACAGACAGTATGAAAGTGAAACTCGCCTCTTAAGGGGTTGTGAGCACAAATGCCCCTCTGGTTTCCTATCTGTGAAAGTAAGTCAACAGTGCATGACACACAGCAGTCTTCATCGGATGCTCCGTGCTCACCAAATGGTGAAGGCCATTGCTGGAGGACTTGGGCAGAGTCCAGCCCAGGTGTGTGGACTCAGCCACACCTACTTTCCCCTCTACCGTGTGCAGACTTTCCTGCTCTTCTCTGATGCAGAAGTGTCCATGTAATAGCTGAGAGCATAAGCTGTGGAGGCAGGCAGACCTGGGTTCATGGCCTGGCTTGACTGCTATAGGACTTTAGTTTGCTGCAGGACTTGAGGCCTCCACTTCTTCAACCGTTTAAAGGGGATGAAAACAGCTATTAAGAAAGGTGAGCCTCCCAGGAGGTGCAGTGGTAAAGAATCCACCTGCCAATGCAGGAGATTGGTTTCTATCCCTGGGTCGGGAAGAACCTCTGGATTAGAAATGGCTACCTGGTCGAGTGTCCTTGCCTATAAAACCTCATGGACAGAGGAGCCTGGTGGGTGACGGTCCATGGGGTTGCAAAGGGTGGGGCATGACTGAGCGACTGAGCAAACGCACATTAAAAAAAGGTGATTGGGCTTGCAGGGTGGTCTAGTGGCTAAGACTCTGTCTGCCAGTGCAGAGAGCATGGTTTGACCCCCGGTCTGGGAAAATCCCACCTGCTGCAGGACAACTAGGCCCACATGCCCAGCATAACCACTAAAGCATCCTGGAGCTCACGCTGCACCGCAGGAAAAGCCAGCATGGTGAGGAGCCCGTGTCCCACAGCCCGTGAGGAACTCCTGCTTGCGACAACCAGAGAAAGGCTACACGCGGCAGTGAGGACCCAGCACAGCCACAATTAAATAGTCTTTTTTTTTAAAGGTGTTTGTAAGATTGTGAGACTGCTTGCCAATCACTTTGATGGTGGAGATCACAAATTAGGTCCCAGTTTAATATAAGAGAGAGTAGACGCTTTAGGGAACAGTAGGAAGGGAATCGTGTCTAACACTAGAGTAGAGATTAATCTGGGTGACCTTCAGGTGTTCATTTCTTCCTTAAGCAGAAGCAAGGGAAATACTGCAGTGCATCGCCACTCACTCTGACTGGTGAGCAAGCCTCTAGTGACTCCAGACCCAGCAGTTGAAATGGACTGATTGATAGCATTAAATAATAGCCTTAATAATTGTGTCTGAGTACTTACTATGTGGCAGCACTGTGTGCTTTTACAGAGGTTAATTATCTTAAAATCTTGTGAAATATTTTAAGTGGGGTTACTATTATTATCCCCATTTCATCAATGCTAAAATGTAAGTACAGAGACAGTAACTTTCCCAGGGTCAAACAGGTAGTGATGATGGATCCGGGATTTGAACCCATCTTATCACTGCACTGTATCTTGAAAGGTGACTGAGCGAAAGAGCTCTCGTGTCTGGAAAGCACCTTCAAGGCAACATTGTAGGAAAAGTGTGGCCCTTGTCAAATTCTGATTTGGATTCTGGCCCTGCTTTACTACATGGCCAGTGAAGTGAAGTCGCGCAGTCGTGTCCGACTCTTTGCAACCCCATGGACTGTAGCCTACCAGGCTCCTCCATCCATGAAATTTTCCAGGCAAAAGTACTGGAGTGGGTTGCCATTTCCTTCTTCAGGGGTTCTTCCTGAACCAGGGATTGAACCCGGGTCTCCCACATTGCAGGCCGACGCTTTTACCACGTTAGCCAGNGGACCTTACCCCGCAGGCAGGGGGCTCACGGCAGGACCCCGCCTGGGTCCTAAGGAAAGCCAGGGAGAGGAGCTCATCTCTTGGCCCGGGAGCCCCGTCCTCCGCGCCACCATCTTTGCGATGCACAACCCCGATCCACCCTCTCCTCTCCGCCGTCTCCCACTCGTGCAGCCCGTAACCCCCGCGTCCGGGCGGCCGGCCCCCCACGCATGGCCCTACCCGGGGTCAACGGCGGCGGGCTCGCGGAGGCGTCTCCCGGACGCGCAGGGCACGCCCGCCGCTTTGAGCGGTCGAGGGGCTCCCCGTTCCGCACTCCCGCCCCGCGGGTCCGAGGCGTGTCCGCCCTGCGCCCCCTCCGCCGCGGCCCCGCCCGGGCGCGCCGCCCCGCCCCGGGCCTGCGGGGTCTGAGCGCGCCGGGCACCCCGGGCTCCGGGCCGAGTGCGGTTCCCTGCCCCCGGGGGTGCCGGGAGCCCGGTTCCTTCTCCCGGTTACCGTCCCTGCGGCCCTGTGTGGGTTCAGAACCCAGCAGGACGAGCACAGTTCGCTTCTCCACAGTGGCTTCTCAGCACAGAGGGCGCAGTCAGTGTTGCGGGCAGGAGAAGGTGGTGTCTGGGGGCCTGGGAACCAGGCTGACTCCTGGCTTCCCTGCGGTCTCCGGCTCCCTCGGGACGGGAACGTCCCCTCCCCCGGTGACAGTGGGAGGGAGTGCTGAGTCTGGTTTGTCAGGGGCCTATGGCCTTGGTTGTCCAAGAAAGTCAGAACGGGAGGGTCCAGGGGGGCAGAAATAGCAGGTGCGGCGGGAGAGGACCATGAGAGCAGGCGCGGAGGACCAGGACTCTGCCACTCTTGCTGCGGCCCCTTGAGAGACGAAGAGGGCTCCTGGGCCACTCAACCCAGCCCTGACCCGCTGCCACCTGCCAGCGTTAAAGATATTACAGAGGAAACTGCCTCTTATTCGGGAATAATTCGGCTTCTCTCAGCAACCCCCTGGGCCCTTTTCGGATTTTTTTTTTTCCTATTCCCTTGGCCTTTGACTTAGAAGACCTGCCCGCTGAGGGCATTCCAGACCCACCAGGTTTTGGAGGGAGAAAGCAAGGGTGTTCCTTCTTGGTCTCAGCACCTTAAGAGTCCTGTCTGGCTTAGGTCGGCCCCAGTGTTGGGTACAGCTTGTTAGAGGAATGCCCCTTCTAGGCCCCACTGCCTTCCCTGGAGGACTTCCTGCCTCCGACCTCCTCCACCAGCCCCTGGGATAGCGCTCCCTTCCCTGCTGGCTCCTGCTCCTCAGACCCACACTGACTCCTGTCATCTCTGATGGGTATTTGCTGGGTGGGGGTAAGAAGGAGGGAGGCACGAGCATGGCAGGGGTCCCAGGGAAGCAGAGTCCGCTGGGATGCCATTTTTCCCCCTCTCATTTACCCTTGCTGTAGAGTGGTTAGAGGAGGAAAGCAGGCTGCGGTCCAGAAGGCTGGTGGGGAATGCTTTGTGCTCCACTTCCTCTCTGGGCATCTCTGTCTCCTCTTTCCTCTTTCCCTGCATGAGCCATTGTTGTCCCAGGGACTTATTTCCTCTGCACGTGGTGAAGCAGAAATGACTAGCGCTGTGGCCCTCACAGTAAGCCAGTCCTCTGTGTTCCGCCCTCAGAGACAGGGCTGCGGAGGGAACCTATGGGACCTATTTAGAACCAAAGAGGACTACCAGCCTGGGGAGGAGCTGGTGCAGGCAATTTGTGCTGGAACAGGGGCGGATCAGGCCAAAGGAGAGAAAGACAGGCCTTCTAGAAGAGAGAAAAGGGAGGTGAGCACACAGGTGTTGGGGGCAACAGTTCCCCCACCCCTGTTTGGACTCTCTTCAGTCTTATTCTTCTCTGGCTATAGTCTTCAGCCTCATCATTTCTCTCTGCTCTCGTTTCCCAAGTTAAGTACAAAAATCTTTGGGATAATTCAGGGAGATAGACTGGGATGAAATCAGTGAGACTGCTTTGCTTTGGCTTTCTTGAGCTGCATCACTCAGGGCAGTGGGAACTTAGGGTAATGTGTTAATTGGCGAGGAGGTTAAAGACTCTCAGATAAGCTCAGGGAAACTCTCAGCTTAGAACAGTTCATAGCATCCTGCTGTGACCTTCCACCTGTAAAATCAGTGCCAGGGGTGCTGCTGCTGCTAAGTTGCTTCAGTTGTGTCTGACTGTCTGACGCCATAGATGGCAGCCTATCATGCTCCCCCGTCCCTGGGATTTTCCAGGCAAGTACACTGGAGTGGGTTGCCATTTCCTTCTCCAATGTATGAAAGTGAAAATGAAGTCCCTCAGTTGTGTCTGACTCTTAGTGACCCCATGGACTGCAGCCTACCAGGCTCCTCTATCCATGGGATTTTCCAGGCAAGAGTACTAGAGTGGGGTGCCATTGCCTTCTCCAGTCAGGGTTGCAAACTAATACAGCTCCTATGGAGAGCAAATAAGCAATATCTAAAAAAAACAACATATGCATTTACCCGGCAGTCCTGTTTCTAGACATTTATCCAGAAAATGCACATTGACAAATACAGAAAGGTGCACAAGGTAATTATTTAAGGCATATTTGTAATAAGGAAATCATTGGAATGATCAATGTCTCTTTGTGTGTGCACTCAGTTGTGTGTGATTCTTTGTGACCCCATGGACTGTAGCCAGGCTTCTCTGTCTGTGGGGTTTTCTAGGTAAGAATAGTGGAGCAGGTTGCCATTTCCTACTCCAGGGGATCTTCATGACCCAGGGATCTAAATCGTGTCTTCCATGTCTCCTGCATTGCAGGTGGATTCTTTACCACTGTGCCACCTAGGAAGTCTGGAAACTATTAATGCCCATCTTTAATAGACACAATGGAGTACTATGCAGCCAAAAAAAATGAGTAGGAGCTCTATGAACTGATATGTGATACCTAGGATATGTTATTAAGTAAAAACAGCAAGATGCAAAAGAATGTGCATAGTATGCCATCTTTGGGTTGAGGAAGTGGGAGAAATGTGGCTTTTTTTTTTTTGCAATCTGATACATACATACACAGAGGAAGGATAAACCAGAAATTAATTAATTAAAATGGTTACCTATAGAGGGTAGGTAGAAAGAAGTTAGAGAGGCTAGAGATTGGCATGAAACTTTACTGATACCTTTTAAGACTTTTGAATTTTTAACCAGGTAAATATTTTATGTCTTCACAAATTAAAGTAGATCAAAAAGAAAAAAGCAGACTCTAAAGCTGACTGCAACAGAAATAAAGATCCTAATGAATATCAATTTGATTACAAATAAGAGAGTTAATTCTAGTAGCTTGTTAGTTTGGTGCCCTGACCGTATATCCATACTGAAATGTATATTCTAAGGATAAAAAGAACTGCAAAAAAATCTCAGAGAACTTTGTGGTATTGGTGTAATAAAATGGAATCTTTTCTGATTATTGTAGGCTAGCTCAAAGAAGTAATTATGTTGATATTTCTGGAAATCAGAGTTTCACTCTAGAGGAAGAGAGACAAAAATGGGGGAAGGTGAGGCAAAGCCCTGTGATTTTTTTAGGAATCCCCTTGGTCTGTTCCCTGGAAGGGTCCAGAAGCAATGCTATGCAGTAGCACTGAACACACCCAGTGCTTGGAATTTTATTTCTAAGTACCACTTTCCATTAAAAGAAAGCAATGCTCCTTGGAGAAATGGCTGATTCCAAGTGTGGGACTGGGAATGTAATAGAGTGTAAGACACTGAATAAAAGATTCCTTGAGTCCATTCTGAAAGTTAAAAAGGAGCAAGGAGGAGTGGAGAGAGAAAACTCTGTGAAGATAAATGCCAATGAAGTGTGGAAGTGAGGAAAGAACTTTAAACTTACCCATTTGCAGCCCTAAAGTAATAGCTGATTTGGGCTAGACTTACTAATGGATGCCAAGACCACTGGGTGAAAGGCTGGTCTTAGTGTGTTGCCTCACGGTTACCCCCAGGAAAGGAAACACCTGTCTTTACAATAGGGCAAGTCCGCACGGACCACCTTAACCAAATAACCTAACATCAGCAGTAGCGGAAACACCTGGCGCTAATTCCTCCTGATGGTCTTGCTGTAAGAAGTTCTACCATATATATCACCTATGTTCTTGACAAAATGTTTATCCTGATTCTAATCATGAGGAGATGAAAGACAAATCTAGAATGAGAGCCCTTTTTTATTTCTTTACATGCCCATCTAACAAATTTATTCACTTTTTAACTGTCCTATGTGATAAAAGTCACACTTTTTGGTGTGCAGTCCTGTGAGTCTGGACAAAAGCGATCATCCGATAACCACCGCCACCGTGAGACTGTTGTTGTTGAGTTGCTCAGCTCTTTGCAACCCCATGGACTGCAGCACGCCAGGCTTCCCTGTCCTTCACCATCTCTCAGAGCTTGCTCAGACCCACGGCCACTGAGTCAGTGATGCCGTCCAGCCATCCTCTGTCATCCCCTTCTCCTGCCTTCAGTGTTTCCCAGCATCAGGGTCTATTATCTTACCAAAGACCCTGATGTGCCATGACATACTGAACCACAATATTTGCCTTTCCCACACATCCTACTGATGGAATTGCACAGGATGTGATCTTTTGTGTCTGACTTTCACTAAGCATGACGCAGTTCAGATCCTCCTGTGTTCTTTTGGGTCTCAAGAGCGTGTATTACACAGTAGATGTCCATTGTTTCAGTTTGTTTATCTGTTCACTAGTTTAAGGAGATTTTATTTGTTTCCAAGTTTTTGGAGATTGTGAATAAATTCACTATAAATATTGGACTCAGGTTTTTGTGGGAAAATTCTTCACTTCTTTAGAGTTGTAATTCATAAGAAACTGTTAGAATGTTTTCCAAAGTGGCTCTACTATTTTGAACCAACACGGCATGATAATTCCATTGGCTCTGCATCCTTACTACACTTGGTATGGTCAGAGGTATGAAATTAGTTGGTAGTTAGTCTATTATTTGATGTCACAGCCTGAAATGTTGAAAAACCTAGTAAGAAATAAGGCAGGCATCTCTCGATGTTAGCAACCCCCCCCCCCAAAAGTCTGCTGGGGTAGAATGAGAGTTATTCTCCGTAACAACTGAGACTTCAAAAAAGTTATTGAATTATTAAAAAAACATTAAAATTGTGTGTTTGGAGAGAAGGATAGGGAGGCTGAAACCTCTTTAGATTTAAAGAGGTATTTTAGTCAAATGCAGTGCATAAACCTAATTGGATCTTGGGTCAGAAAACAAAATAAAAAGACCATAAAAGATATTCTGGGACAACTAGGAAATGTTTAATATAGATATTAGATGACATGTAATTATTGTTAATCTTTAAAGGTGTGCTAATGGCCATGATAATGATTTTATAAGAGCATATATTTATGCAAAAGTTTTCAAGGGCACAGTGCCTGCAAGTGGTTTTCAAATGGTTCAGCAAACAAAAGTGTGTATGTGTGTGTGTGTATTTATATACATCAAGAGGGCACACAAGATGCTATAACAATTGGTGAATCTAAGTGAAGGGTCTGGAGTTGCTTATTGCACTGTGTTTTTCAACATTTGAGATTTGAAATGTTTCCTAATTCCTAACACCAAGGTAGGGAGAGAAGTGCATGCCAGGGAGGACCCTTGGATTTCTAGATTCTCTCACTCACCCGCGACCGAACCAACAGCACGTATGCTCTCAGCTCCCTCGCCGGCACACAGCACCCTCCTGGAAGTTTTTGTTTTCCCTTCACCGCCTTAGCATCAGGCTCTTCTTTCTGGGTGGGAGCAGCTTGGGCAGCCTGGAGTAGCAGGTGGACGCAGGCGCTTGCCCGCGGGCCTGTGGCCAGATGGGGAGGCCGAGGCCCGGAGGCTTCCAGAATCACCGCTTGCCCTCTGAGAACGGCCCTCCGTGTAAGAGGAGGGACCCACTATGGTTCAGAAGTCGCTTCTGCCGACCTTTCACCTCCCTTCTGAATTCTACAATGAGGTGCCTCTGAGGGAACCCAGCTGTGGCTGCCCTGAGCCTTCTAGGTGGGCTAAGCAAGGGCGCCTGGCCCGTCCCCCACTGGAGACGGCACAGGGGCTTCATGGTCACTAGCCCAAATCACCATGCTGTCCACTGCTGCCTTCAGTCTGGCTCTAACTCCAGAGAGAGAGCAGGTTTCCAGAACTGCCTGCATTCTCCTCTCTCCTCTCTTTTCTCCCTGGGCACCCCGGGGCTTAGGTCCTGTGTGCTGACTCAGGGCCCTTCTCAGGTAGGAGAGGACTCTCGCTCCTTCGGTCAGTTCCCCTCTGTCTTGCTTGAGGAGCCTGAAAGAGCAGCAGCCAGGAAGCTGGAAAGGGGCAGACAGGGACCAGTTTGTTCTGTGTTGCCAGACCTGCCGGAAGAACTCGGGACTGGGAGTCAGAAAACTGGTGATCTGGGCTTACGACTACTGCGTGACCTTGACTAAGGCAGGTGATGTCTCTGGGCCTTAATCAGTTCCCACTATAAAATGAAACCCAAGTTGGACAAACAGGCATTTCTGATTCAAGGCTCCTTTTCTACAAAGAGGCAAAACTCAACACCCAAACCAAGCTATTTCCTCATAGAGTCTAGCACAATGTAACATCCTGTAGCTAAGTTCCATCCTTCTTCCCAGGATAACCAGTTGTAAGGAGACCTAAAAGCATCTGCCTTGTGGACAGCCACACCCTCCAAGTCTGGGAGTAGAACAAAGTTCTTAGATTCCCCATCCCCACTGGCCTGAAAGTTAATTGAGTACATACTCAGCGCCTCCAAGGCCAGAGTTCTGTTATGTCCTAAACCAGAAATTAAGAAAGATTGGCTAGAGACACAGAAATGCAAGACTTGAAGGAGCTTACTTATTTCCTAAGAAACGTGATTCCCCCAGAGAGTTATTAGGTCGAACCATATAAAATTGCCAGTTTGCAACCTCTTTTGACCTATAAAAGGCAACTTAATATGATTCAAATTAATGTTAATGTTATTAAACACTGGAAGTCAGGAACTACAGTCAGTGCTGTGGAATGGAGAGATGAGATTTCCATCTGAACAATGGATTGGGTTTAGAGAAATTTGGGTAGAGTCATCAGCTGCTAGGCCAGTTTGTCCTCTCTCTCAATCCAGGCTTGTAGCCCTGGAGGTAGACACATTAGCCAGGTCCTTGTCCAGACTCTAGTTGAGATTTCAGCATTAGTTTTTCTGGTAATTGGCCAGGGCAGTTGCCCGCGAGTAGAGAGGAGAGTGCTGTCCATCTGTAGTTGACTATTCCTGTGCCCTGTTTCGTATCTGCAGAGTTGAGAATGGAGGAAACTAAGGAAGAAATAGGAAATATTGATCTAATTCTCCCCCTCTGGTGGCAGACCACAGTGGGACACACACCTGAAGCCTCATCTGGCACAGGATCCTGGGAGCTGAAGGAATTAGTGGGAATGTGGAGGCCAGAATTTGACAGGTCTGGAGAATCCCAGGGATGGGGGAGCCTGGTGTGCTGCCGTCTGTGGGATCGCAGAGTTGAACACGACTAAAGCAACTTAGCAGCAGCAGCACCCCATCGTTAGAGGAGGTAATTGCCAAACAGGATTGCGATGAGGAGAGCAACAGCTTTGATGGAGGAGAGGATGGGGAAGGATGGGTGGCTTGGGAGGAAGGGCTGTCTGCACGTGGCTGAGGACTCTCAGCATCTTGGAGATTCAGGTGCTATGGCAGCTGACGGGAGGCTGTCTGCTGTCCCATCCTTGGTCTGAGTCAGCGCCCAGGTCTCAGGGAGGTGGCATCCGGCCTCAGCTGCAGCCTGCTGCCTGCGTGCTCTCCTGGTACCATGGACTTTTAGGATGACTTTTTTGCTGTGCCCTCCCCGCTGTCTATACTACAGCCTTCTTTGTGGGAAACACTTGTAGAACATCTGTTGGAATACTAGGATGGGCACAGCTGGCATCCAAAGTTCCAGGGGCTTTCTGACTTTGATACAAGGGAGGTTGGTCACCAGGCTTTGGGCTGGGGAGGTTTTATTTTATTGAGGCAGAGCATTTGAGATGGATCGACCTGGAGAAACGGTCCAATTTCCCTTTATCCCAAGTGAGAAAACCGAAACCTGGAGACCTGTCCAAGAACACCGGAGGAGTTGGAGGCCAAGCCCAGTTCTCCCTACTCCACGCCTGCCACCAGGCCCCTGGGCCCCTCCATGCATTTCTGCGTGAGCCAGATGGATGTCGAATCACCTTGGTACCCACTTTCTCTACCCGTGTAATTGGGCCGATTATTCTAGCCCCTCTTGGGATGATGTGCAGCGCGATGAAATCATGTGCTAGAAGCTTTCTCGAAAGAAGATGCCAGAAACCATGGAGTTGCTGTGCCATGGTTGTTACTGTTGCTGCTGTTATTAGCAATTAAGGTTATTAGGATCAAAGGAATTGCAAAGGAGAAGCGCTTTGGCACCCCNAATATAGATATTAGATGACATGTAATTATTGTTAATCTTTAAAGGTGTGCTAATGGCCATGATAATGATTTTATAAGAGCATATATTTATGCAAAAGTTTTCAAGGGCACAGTGCCTGCAAGTGGTTTTCAAATGGTTCAGCAAACAAAAGTGTGTATGTGTGTGTGTGTATTTATATACATCAAGAGGGCACACAAGATGCTATAACAATTGGTGAATCTAAGTGAAGGGTCTGGAGTTGCTTATTGCACTGTGTTTTTCAACATTTGAGATTTGAAATGTTTCCTAATTCCTAACACCAAGGTAGGGAGAGAAGTGCATGCCAGGGAGGACCCTTGGATTTCTAGATTCTCTCACTCACCCGCGACCGAACCAACAGCACGTATGCTCTCAGCTCCCTCGCCGGCACACAGCACCCTCCTGGAAGTTTTTGTTTTCCCTTCACCGCCTTAGCATCAGGCTCTTCTTTCTGGGTGGGAGCAGCTTGGGCAGCCTGGAGTAGCAGGTGGACGCAGGCGCTTGCCCGCGGGCCTGTGGCCAGATGGGGAGGCCGAGGCCCGGAGGCTTCCAGAATCACCGCTTGCCCTCTGAGAACGGCCCTCCGTGTAAGAGGAGGGACCCACTATGGTTCAGAAGTCGCTTCTGCCGACCTTTCACCTCCCTTCTGAATTCTACAATGAGGTGCCTCTGAGGGAACCCAGCTGTGGCTGCCCTGAGCCTTCTAGGTGGGCTAAGCAAGGGCGCCTGGCCCGTCCCCCACTGGAGACGGCACAGGGGCTTCATGGTCACTAGCCCAAATCACCATGCTGTCCACTGCTGCCTTCAGTCTGGCTCTAACTCCAGAGAGAGAGCAGGTTTCCAGAACTGCCTGCATTCTCCTCTCTCCTCTCTTTTCTCCCTGGGCACCCCGGGGCTTAGGTCCTGTGTGCTGACTCAGGGCCCTTCTCAGGTAGGAGAGGACTCTCGCTCCTTCGGTCAGTTCCCCTCTGTCTTGCTTGAGGAGCCTGAAAGAGCAGCAGCCAGGAAGCTGGAAAGGGGCAGACAGGGACCAGTTTGTTCTGTGTTGCCAGACCTGCCGGAAGAACTCGGGACTGGGAGTCAGAAAACTGGTGATCTGGGCTTACGACTACTGCGTGACCTTGACTGAGGCAGGTGATGTCTCTGGGCCTTAATCAGTTCCCACTATAAAATGAAACCCAAGTTGGACAAACAGGCATTTCTGATTCAAGGCTCCTTTTCTACAAAGAGGCAAAACTCAACACCCAAACCAAGCTATTTCCTCATAGAGTCTAGCACAATGTAACATCCTGTAGCTAAGTTCCATCCTTCTTCCCAGGATAACCAGTTGTAAGGAGACCTAAAAGCATCTGCCTTGTGGACAGCCACACCCTCCAAGTCTGGGAGTAGAACAAAGTTCTTAGATTCCCCATCCCCACTGGCCTGAAAGTTAATTGAGTACATACTCAGCGCCTCCAAGGCCAGAGTTCTGTTATGTCCTAAACCAGAAATTAAGAAAGATTGGCTAGAGACACAGAAATGCAAGACTTGAAGGAGCTTACTTATTTCCTAAGAAACGTGATTCCCCCAGAGAGTTATTAGGTCGAACCATATAAAATTGCCAGTTTGCAACCTCTTTTGACCTATAAAAGGCAACTTAATATGATTCAAATTAATGTTAATGTTATTAAACACTGGAAGTCAGGAACTACAGTCAGTGCTGTGGAATGGAGAGATGAGATTTCCATCTGAACAATGGATTGGGTTTAGAGAAATTTGGGTAGAGTCATCAGCTGCTAGGCCAGTTTGTCCTCTCTCTCAATCCAGGCTTGTAGCCCTGGAGGTAGACACATTAGCCAGGTCCTTGTCCAGACTCTAGTTGAGATTTCAGCATTAGTTTTTCTGGTAATTGGCCAGGGCAGTTGCCCGCGAGTAGAGAGGAGAGTGCTGTCCATCTGTAGTTGACTATTCCTGTGCCCTGTTTCGTATCTGCAGAGTTGAGAATGGAGGAAACTAAGGAAGAAATAGGAAATATTGATCTAATTCTCCCCCTCTGGTGGCAGACCACAGTGGGACACACACCTGAAGCCTCATCTGGCACAGGATCCTGGGAGCTGAAGGAATTAGTGGGAATGTGGAGGCCAGAATTTGACAGGTCTGGAGAATCCCAGGGATGGGGGAGCCTGGTGTGCTGCCGTCTGTGGGATCGCAGAGTTGAACACGACTAAAGCAACTTAGCAGCAGCAGCACCCCATCGTTAGAGGAGGTAATTGCCAAACAGGATTGCGATGAGGAGAGCAACAGCTTTGATGGAGGAGAGGATGGGGAAGGATGGGTGGCTTGGGAGGAAGGGCTGTCTGCACGTGGCTGAGGACTCTCAGCATCTTGGAGATTCAGGTGCTATGGCAGCTGACGGGAGGCTGTCTGCTGTCCCATCCTTGGTCTGAGTCAGCGCCCAGGTCTCAGGGAGGTGGCATCCGGCCTCAGCTGCAGCCTGCTGCCTGCGTGCTCTCCTGGTACCATGGACTTTTAGGATGACTTTTTTGCTGTGCCCTCCCCGCTGTCTATACTACAGCCTTCTTTGTGGGAAACACTTGTAGAACATCTGTTGGAATACTAGGATGGGCACAGCTGGCATCCAAAGTTCCAGGGGCTTTCTGACTTTGATACAAGGGAGGTTGGTCACCAGGCTTTGGGCTGGGGAGGTTTTATTTTATTGAGGCAGAGCATTTGAGATGGATCGACCTGGAGAAACGGTCCAATTTCCCTTTATCCCAAGTGAGAAAACCGAAACCTGGAGACCTGTCCAAGAACACCGGAGGAGTTGGAGGCCAAGCCCAGTTCTCCCTACTCCACGCCTGCCACCAGGCCCCTGGGCAGCTCCATGCATTTCTGCGTGAGCCAGATGGATGTCGAATCACCTTGGTACCCACTTTCTCTACCCGTGTAATTGGGCCGATTATTCTAGCCCCTCTTGGGATGATGTGCAGCGCGATGAAATCATGTGCTAGAAGCTTTCTCGAAAGAAGATGCCAGAAACCATGGAGTTGCTGTGCCATGGTTGTTACTGTTGCTGCTGTTATTAGCAATTAAGGTTATTAGGATCAAAGGAATTGCAAAGGAGAAGCGCTTTGGCACCCCCCCCCCTTGCCACTTTAGCTTCTCATGGGCCTGCGTTTTTCTCTTGGTCCTTTCCACATCTCTCCTCAGGCACCTGGGCCTTGAGCTGGGAAGGGCAGAGTAATGCAGAGCAGAAGCAGAGTCCTGGAAAAGGGTGGGCAGAACCCTCCTCCTGCCTGGGTATCCCCAGCTCTACCCTTTTTTCCGAACGTGGACTCTTGGAAGGAGTGTGGAGGGAAGACACTCTGACTTCTTCCTTGGCAGCTGACTAACCTGGGTTGGCTGGGAGCTCTGATTTAGGGGCTAAGAATCAGCAGAGTTGAGCCACTTGCCAGAGCCAATCTATCGTTCATTTGCTTGTTCATGTATTCATTTGTTCATTCAGCAAACACAAAATGAGCACAAACTGTGTGTCAGGAGCAGTGTTAGAATTTGGGAGGAAGTGGTGTCCAGAAGGCAGGGAAGGACTAAGAATCACCTACTTTCAGCTCAAGGACAAGTGAGCTGAGCCTGGGCATCCATAGCAAGCCCCAGTCGTGGCAGTATTCCCAAGAACTTGCATTTGTGTCCTTGAAGTATACCTTTAACCCCTGAGCTCAGGAAGATCAGGCTTAGATTCCATGATGGACTGAGCTGGGAGGGGCGCCCCTGTGTCACCTGTAAGACTGGCCTGATAATGAAGGCCTTACCCTTGTCCTTTGTCTTCTGGGCCAGGGCCTGGTGCTGGAGCTGGGTGTTTGTCCAGCCTGGTATACCCAGTCCTTAGGCTGGCATCCCAGTGTTGTCTGACTTTGCAGTCCCCTGCTTATGTTCTCAGAATCTGATGGGAGATATTCTGTTGCTAGGATGTGCAGAGAGACCTGAATGGAACCTTGGAAAGAAAAAATAAACATCCAGAGAAGCCCTTCAGTTTCTCCTCCAATCCTTATTTCTTATTTCAGCCCTTCCACCCTACTTGGCAGTGAGAGATTGAAGGATAATTCAGTTCAGTTCAGTCACTCAGCTGTGTCCAACTCTTTGCGACCCCATGAACCGCAGCACGCCAGGCCTCCCTGTCCATCACTAACTCCCAGAGTCCACCCAAACCCATGTCCATTGAGTTGGTGATGCCATCCAACTATCTCATCCTCTGTCATCCCCTTCTCCTCCTGCTCTTAATCTTTTTCAGCATCAGGGTCTTTTCAAATGAGTCAGCTCTTCACATCAGGTGGCCAAAGTATTGGAGTTTCCATTTCAACATTAGTCCTTCCAATGAACACCCAGGACTGATCTCCTCTAGGATGGACTGGCTGGATCTCCTTGCAGTCCAAAGGACTATCAAGAGTCTTCTCCAACACCACAGTTCAAAAGCATCAATTCTTCGACACTCAGCTTTCTTCACATTCCAACTCTCAGATCCATACATGACCACAGGAAAAACCATAGCCTTGACTAGATGGACCTTAGTCGGCAAAGTAATGTCTCTGCTTTTGAATATGCTATCTATGTTGGTCATAACTTTTCTTCCAGGGAGTAAGCGTCTTTTAATTTTGTGGCTGCAGTCACTATCTGCAGTGGTTTTGGAGCCCAGAAAAATAAAGTCAGACTGGTTCCGTTGTTTCCCCTTCTATTTGCCATGAAGTGATGAGACTGGATGCCATCATCTTAGTTTTCTGAACGTTGACCTTAAAGGATAAGACAGTGGATTTAGATTCGATTGGTGCATGTTATACACATCTTTATTGAACCTCAGCTTTCCCATCTTTAAAGTGTGCATAAGATCATCTTTCCTCATCTACCCTGTAAAGCGTTATGATGGACAAATGAGATATGATAGATGACAGCGTTGGGTAAACGCCGAAGGGCTGGATGTAAGGCTTATTACTCCAGTGCGCCCTCCTCATTTTCCAGTTGGCATTTCAGTCCTTTCTGCTGCCCAGTCCTCTGATCCCCCTTGCCAGTGCATCCTTCTCTGATCTCTCACTTCCACTCCAGATTCTGCTCTTACCGAGTCTCCTTTCCTTGCCTAGATCAAGATCTAAGACAACACTTGTTGCATCTTAAATGATAACAACAGTACAAAGTAATAGTCTAATTATGTGCTAGGTATTAAATTTGGATTATCTCATTTAATATTCTTAGTTGACGATGAAGTCAGTACTAGTGTTATCATTTTACAGACTAGTAAAGATGTTCATAAAACACAGGCTGAGGTCCAGCCCTAGTTTAGCCTGTTTCTGAATTTCCTCTTTCTACTGCTGAATGACTGACTGGCTGACAAGAACAGGGAGATTCGACAGCATTTATTGAATGTCGACTAAATACACTGCTTTCAAATTATGTCACAACAACCACCATCTGAGACAGTTACTGGATTCGTCTTAGAGATTATCTGGTTGCAGAATAGAAACCAGTCCAAAAAAGCAAAAGGGGGCTGTAGTAGGTTACAGAGAAATATCACAGTATTAGCAGCAAGAGGTATGGCTTCCGTGTGGACAGCATGTCTGCTCTGCCCCCCAGTCCACACGCATAGCTGTCATCGTGGTTCACCAAGCAGCAGTTTCAGTATCCAGACTGATGACTTTCCTGCTTAGCTCTGCAAAGTAAATTAACTCAAGTTTCTCAGCCCAAATATCAAGAGATGGTGATTTCCAGATCAGATCTGATGTCCATCCATGCTAATTATCTGTGATCTGTGTGGCCTGCTTGAGGAGAGAGTAGACTAATCAAATCATGAACACCCAGGCCTGTCCCTCCCAACAGTGGCTGTGGGTGGGAGCAGATGTTTCTCAAGGAGAAGTCCTTGACCTTAGACGGATGCAAACCCACCATGCTGTTTATCACAGAAGACTGTCCCTACGGAGGTCATAGAGGTGACGCCCTGCTGCAGCCCCTAAAGAAGAAATGAGTCATTTGTCCTAGAATGTGCATGTTCAGGTGGACCCGGAAAGATAAGAATACCATTTTTGAACCCTGCTATATGCCAGGCATTTTGTATTATCTTTCAACCTTACAACATGTCATTGTTTTCATTTTATAAATTAGAAAGCTAATAGTAAGCCAATCTTGCCCAGAGGTCCTCTGGTTGGTTTGACCCGGGCCTGTCTGACAGTAAGACCCTTTCTATTAACCAAAACTCAGCAAAGCAAACTATTTGATGTTGATTCTGCTGTGAGGTATGCTCCATGAGGGCAAAGATCTTAGCCTTTTTGTTCACTGATATATCCCACCTAAAACATCATAAAATGGATTTCGTTGTAGTATCTTCTGTACCCCGGGCTTGCCATGCTCAGAGGGAAAAGGGTAATACTCTAACTGTTGAGAATGGGTCACTGAAATAACTAGGATAGCCCTCTGGATGTGCCTCTGATCCCTAACTTAACTCTCCTTTGACAGGGGACTTTAGGAAGAGTCCCTCAACACAGAGCACTCTAAAGGATGGTATAGCTCTATCTCCATCTGTGTTTCCTGTCCTGTACACCTGATCCAAGACACTTAGCCCTGTGAAGAGGTCAGGTGAAAGGAGGTTTCCCTAACACTGGAAAATTCACTTACTGAAACAGGATATAGAATGCCAGGCAAAATAACACGAATTACCATTGGGTTTTTGGCCCCAAGGTTCAGTTTAGCAAATCCTGGATTTCTTCCCATGCCTTTCTGTATAGCAGTGCCCTCTGCCCCCAGTCACCCAGACAATGTTCCCAATTCCAGGTTTGGGAGAGTCAGATGGAACTGGGCTCAAGTCTGCCTTCCCGTCCTTGTGACCATGGACAAATTTTTCATGTGACTGGACTCGATTCTCTCTGGAAAAGAGGATTATTTATTAATAAAGAGTGATCCTTGTTCTAAGGGCCTGGCCCAAAGTAGGTCCTCATTGCCTTTTGATTTTGCCCCTTCTGTTCCTCCAGTTCTCCCTTCCTTCTTCAGGGATCCTGGCTCAAGCCTGCCCACCTGCTCCCTGCTAACCTTTGGGCTCAGTACTTTTGAGGTCAGAGCCCTTTGTCCCCAAGTCAGTGAAAGGCCCGGAGCCCCCCGCTTCCTACAGCTAGCTCTCCACCCAATGGCTTCACAGGCTGACCGAGGACTCTGGTGCTTCCACACGGCCGCAGTTCCAAAATTGTGCTTGACCCTTATACAGCAAGAGTCCTGGCAAAATAAGGAGGAGCGGCAGGCGGAGAGCTACAGTCCCCTCTTGTTTGCTCCTGGCCCGCGTCCCTTCCCCGGCAGGTAGATGCTGGAATAGCCATGCTGGGAACTCTCTTGTAGGAGCCAGAATGGGTGACAGTGCTCTACTTGCTTGTAGCAGCTGCGGCCTGAGGATGCCATGGCTATTTGGTCAGGCAGATCCTTTGCCAGCTGCCCCTGGAACTGAGCAGGCTGCTTAATAAACAGGCAGGACAGTCCCAGTCTGGGATCGCCTCCTCTTTCCCCAGCACGTACCTGCACAGAGACTTTAGCTGTTGTGAAGTGCCAGCCTGGCCAAGGTATGGCACGAACCAGAATTTGCTCTCCTGAGCTGGAAGGGGCATGGCAGTGAGAGACTGGGCTCTTGCTTCTGCTTCCTGTGGATTACTTAAGTGCTCCAGGCTCTCTTGGCATGGAGGAGATAGATTCTCCAGCCGCCTTCTAGTTTCTCAGGGATGGCATCCTGTGATAGGAGATGCTTTCAGAAGTGAGCATGTGAGTCGTAACCGAGTTCATGTGAGCAGGCCTGTGGCAGCGTGGTTGCTGGGATAGATCCACTTGTCAGTTCTGGCTACAGCATCCACTTAGCCCACGCACAGCCTGTGAGCCAGGACTGGTGCCCTACCTCTGTTTAGCCAGTGTTTAGCATAGTCCTTGGAGAAGGCAATGGCAACCCACTCCAGTACTCTTGCCTGGGAAATCCCATGGATGGAAGAGCCTGGTAGGCTACAGTCCATGGGGTCGCAAAGANATAGAATGCCAGGCAAAATAACACGAATTACCATTGGGTTTTTGGCCCCAAGGTTCAGTTTAGCAAATCCTGGATTTCTTCCCATGCCTTTCTGTATAGCAGTGCCCTCTGCCCCCAGTCACCCAGACAATGTTCCCAATTCCAGGTTTGGGAGAGTCAGATGGAACTGGGCTCAAGTCTGCCTTCCCGTCCTTGTGACCATGGACAAATTTTTCATGTGACTGGACTCGATTCTCTCTGGAAAAGAGGATTATTTATTAATAAAGAGTGATCCTTGTTCTAAGGGCCTGGCCCAAAGTAGGTCCTCATTGCCTTTTGATTTTGCCCCTTCTGTTCCTCCAGTTCTCCCTTCCTTCTTCAGGGATCCTGGCTCAAGCCTGCCCACCTGCTCCCTGCTAACCTTTGGGCTCAGTACTTTTGAGGTCAGAGCCCTTTGTCCCCAAGTCAGTGAAAGGCCCGGAGCCCCCCGCTTCCTACAGCTAGCTCTCCACCCAATGGCTTCACAGGCTGACCGAGGACTCTGGTGCTTCCACACGGCCGCAGTTCCAAAATTGTGCTTGACCCTTATACAGCAAGAGTCCTGGCAAAATAAGGAGGAGCGGCAGGCGGAGAGCTACAGTCCCCTCTTGTTTGCTCCTGGCCCGCGTCCCTTCCCCGGCAGGTAGATGCTGGAATAGCCATGCTGGGAACTCTCTTGTAGGAGCCAGAATGGGTGACAGTGCTCTACTTGCTTGTAGCAGCTGCGGCCTGAGGATGCCATGGCTATTTGGTCAGGCAGATCCTTTGCCAGCTGCCCCTGGAACTGAGCAGGCTGCTTAATAAACAGGCAGGACAGTCCCAGTCTGGGATCGCCTCCTCTTTCCCCAGCACGTACCTGCACAGAGACTTTAGCTGTTGTGAAGTGCCAGCCTGGCCAAGGTATGGCACGAACCAGAATTTGCTCTCCTGAGCTGGAAGGGGCATGGCAGTGAGAGACTGGGCTCTTGCTTCTGCTTCCTGTGGATTACTTAAGTGCTCCAGGCTCTCTTGGCATGGAGGAGATAGATTCTCCAGCCGCCTTCTAGTTTCTCAGGGATGGCATCCTGTGATAGGAGATGCTTTCAGAAGTGAGCATGTGAGTCGTAACCGAGTTCATGTGAGCAGGCCTGTGGCAGCGTGGTTGCTGGGATAGATCCACTTGTCAGTTCTGGCTACAGCATCCACTTAGCCCACGCACAGCCTGTGAGCCAGGACTGGTGCCCTACCTCTGTTTAGCCAGTGTTTAGCATAGTCCTTGGAGAAGGCAATGGCAACCCACTCCAGTACTCTTGCCTGGGAAATCCCATGGATGGAAGAGCCTGGTAGGCTACAGTCCATGGGGTCGCAAAGAGTCGGACACGACTGAGCGACTTCACTTTCACTTTTCACTTTCATGCACTGGAGAAGGAAATGGCAACCCACTCCAGTGTTCTTGCCTGGAGAATCCCAGGGACGGGAGCCTGGTGGGCTGCTGTCTGTGGGGTCGCACAGAGTCGGACACGGCTGATGTGACTTAGCAGCAGCAGCAGCAGCAGCAGCAGCAGCAGCAGTCCTTGGGCTTCCCACGTAGCTCAGCTGGTAAAAAATCCACCTGCAATGCAGGAGACCTCAGTTCAATTCCTGGGTCAAGAAGATCCCTTGGAGAAGGGATAGGGTACCCACTCCATTATTCTTGGGCTTCCCAGCTGGCTCAGACAGCAAAGAATCCACCTGCAGTGTGGGAGACCTGGGTTTGATCCCTGGGTTGGGAAGATGCCCTGGAGGAGGGCATGGCAACCTACTCCAGTATTCTTGCCTGGAGAATCCCCATGGACAGAGGAGCCTGGCAGGTTACAGTTCATGGGGCCACAAAGAGTTGGATATGACTGAGCGACTAAGCACAGCGCAGTAAAGTCCTTGGTTCTTTACTGGAGGAAAAGAACCTTTACTGGATGAAAAGAACCTTCATTCTTTACTGGATGATCATCAGTAAACGTTGGATGGATGAATAACTGAATAAACAAATAGAATTTTTTCTTTAGAGTCAGGATCACAGCAGAATTTGCCTTTTTTCTTCCCTGGGTCATCCTCCCTATTCAGCATGTCATCATGTCATGCGGAATAATTGCAAAGGACTCCTAATGATGGACAGGGTAGTCTAGAAGGACAAATTACAGATTAGAAGTCGGGAGACCTGGAATTTCAACTATTTTAAGTTGCTCTTTCACTTTAAGGATAAATCTGGGCTTCCATTTGTTCATGTGTAAAATGAATAGTTTGGCCTAAACATACTTTGAGGAGATTTTAACTCCCAATTCTCTGCCTCCTCCTGCCCAAACAACCCTGCAGATTAATTATAGTTGGTTACCAAATTTTAAAAATAAGATTCACCATAGAAATCCAAATTTCTTGCTTCTCAAATGTGGAAGCTCTCACAAAAGTTCCACCTTTTTTCCATGGCAACAGTTAGCAGGAGCTAAGTAACCGCTGCCCTGTTCAGACAGCGGCTGCGTTCTCGTTTGCCACAGCCGCCTCCTCTCCCTGCTGCCTAATGCTCAGGCTGCTTCACTCGTTTTTGTGGCTGCCTGGTCTATGCAGTCATGTTAATTTGCAGACCTCGAATGGGGAAAACAAAACGTCAAAGGGTAGAGGGAGAGGCAGCTAGGACGGGGTGGCAGCTCAGCTGAGCTTAGGTGCAGAGACGATCTTCCTGGGAGGCGGTGGCAGGGATGCGAATGGGAGCAGTGGCCAGTGCCCAGGAGACTGCTTAGGGACTTGGCCTCCAACAGTTGTTAAGGCCCTGCCTGAGGAAGCCTTCCCTCTCCACCAGTTTCCTTTTCCTTGGACGCCTGCCGGGAGTTTGGAAGGCTCCCTAGGGCCTCCTTGGTATAACTGTATCTGCCACTACACGGTAGGGAGCTCAGGGCTCTATCTAAGAGCCTCACAAGGCTGGTAATTCCCTTTGCACTTCTTTCTGTTGTCCACCCTCTGTTAGTATTTTGGTCACAAAACAGTTCACACTGTTGAAGTAAATATAACATGAGGCAACCCAGGATCCCAGCTATCTTCCTATCGGTGAAATGCCTGTTCTCCTGTTAACTTACTCAGCTTATCTCATGCACCTGTTGCTGTAAACAGCAGTACTTCAGACCTCCCCAGGGCTGGCTGATCCCAGAGTCCTTTGTCTAACTGGGAGCTAACTTGTGCCCCCGGTGTAAGTCAGGGCTGTTTCTCACTCAGCTCCTTAATCATCCTGTCTGAGCCCTAGGCAACTCTGCCTCTGTTACCCTAAGCAGGCAGAATCTTCTTTGCATACCCATTCATAGAATCTGTTTTTCCTGCGTTCTGGTTTGCATGCTTTTTTAAAGTCAATTAATTTCTTTTTGGCTGTGCTGGGTCTGTGTTGCAGCGTGCAGGCTTTCTCTAGTTGCAGTGAGTGGGGGCTTCTCATTGTGGTGGCTTCTCTCGTTGCAAGGCACAAACTCTAGGGTGTGTGGGCTTCTGTAGTTGTGGCTCACAGGCTCAGCAGTTGGGGCTCAGTGCCCTAGAGTGCTGGCTCAGGAGTTGTGGCCCATGGGCTTTGTTGCCCTGCAGCATGTGGACTCCTCCCAGACCAGGGATCAAACCAGTGTCCCCTGCACTGGACCACTAGGGAAATCCTACATGCTTTCCTTAAGGGAGATGTAAGATTTCCATTAGTCCAAGGAGAATTATTAACATTCTGGTATATTCTCTTTATTCTTTTCTATATGTAGGTGACTCTACACATGTTTTAAACAAAATTGGGAATAATTTGAATATCAAGTTTCTGATTCAGATTTTTTCCAACTCAATACTATATCATGAGCATTTCCTTAGAGCCTCAGGAATTGGCCACAAGTCAGTCACAAATATGGTTCTTGGAATCTGATAATAGTAGGCAACCTGAGGTGAAAGATTGATGTGATTTTGGAAGGAAAATTAAAATACTGATGCTTGCACCCTTTGCCTTGAAAGTTGACAGTCTGGAGCCAACCTGGGCTGGGCACAGGGGTCTGAACCTGGGATGGAAAGATCAGAAGAGGGAGAAAGCCTGGAACCCTTGAATTGTCTTTGAAAATTCCTTCTCTCTGTGTGTTTGGATCCCACATGAAGGTTCAGGCCAACTTGTGTTTGAAGTAAGAGTTAAAAATGTAAAGTGGCTTTTACACAGGCTCAGCTAGGGATGGGGCTTTCTGGAAGAGGATGTGGAATACCGCTATTAAGCTGTGAGTGGAGTTACTCTTAATGGCAGAACAGCTGACTCCTCCTGCTGAGTTTGGGCCCTTACACTAGCCCCCTGGTTTGAAAGAACTGTAATGGCTTTTCCTGTCTTCTTTCTCTGAGTTTATCTCGGGCTATATTTTTAAAGGAAAGAAACGTTTTGTTTTGTTTGATTTTAAATAATCATCCAAGCCTGGGTCAGGGAAGGGCAGAGAAAAAGGAGTTAGGAAGAGCAAGAGGCTGTCACCACCACCAGAATTAGCAAATACAGCGCTGGGGACAAAGAGTCTAGTGCCTCTGATGGAGACAGAGAGTCCCTGTGCTTTTGGTAGGCAGCTCAACAGCCCTCAACAGTTGGGATGCTTTGAAATGACAGACAACCTGAGATGTCAGCCTCTTAAAAGTTGTACCAACCAGCAATTATACATTTAAGAGTGACAGAGAGTCTTGATGACCATCATGATGAATGTAGGATTATCCAAATAATATTTGTACATGTTCAGTGTAGGCTCGAGGGCTGGGCCATGAAGTCTTAGGTTCACCCGAGCTGGTGCCACCTCCCCGTGTGACTTGGGAAGCCTTCCACTGTTGTCCCCTGGCTCACAGGGAGGCTTCACCCGTGCACTTTACTCTTTCCTAAGGAAGTTTCATCCCTTACCTTCCTCCTTCCTCCCATCTATGGAGATAGATGAGGGAAATGGACAGAGATGCTTTGGTTTCTATTACAAAATAGGGGAATCTTTGTTCTTCTATTTTTATTCTGGTTACTCCAGAACCTCTTGCCATAACAGAGGAAAATAACAGACTGGGTGTTATCATCACACGTGTCACCCAGCTTCTGAACTTCATCTTTTTCATCCTCCTTAAAATATCAGATAATATAATTATGAATACCTTACAAGGTCATTTTAAGAATCAGATGAGATAATAGGTGTGACGGTACTTTGTACAAGCTAGAGGGCCTACAAATATATAATTATTTATGAAGATTCTTGAATGAGGAAGCCCCTCCTCGCCTGACTCCTTTGAGGTTAGAAAGGCCTTTTTCTAGCTCATCAAAAATTTGAACCCTCTTTCTTGGGTAGGTGCTGTACCTATACTGTGGGTGGAAGATGAGATGCAGCAAGTGTGAAAGATTTGTTCAAAGTGGGTGAAAAAGTTGAAACTCTAGAGGCGTTAAAAAGAGCCCCTTAATTGAGTTCCACTTTTGACCATGCCACTAGCTAACGGCATGACTTTGAGCAAGTCTCCTTAACCTTTGAACCTCGTTTGTCATCTGTTTCTAACCATAAAGATGATTAATAATCTAGGAGGACAGTGTAGAATCTAAACAGAAGTGTTCTGAGAAATTAAAAGCATTATACATGTGTGATAGTACACTATTAGAGCTCAGATGTGTTTCTGAAGATGTCAAGAGGAACCAGTGTTTGATTAAGATTACACGTCCTGCTGCTGCTGCTTCTGCTAAGTCGCTTCAGTCGTGTCCGACTCTGTGCGACCCCATAGACAGCAGCCCATGAGGCTCCCCCGTCCCTGGGATTCTCCAGGCAAGAACACTGGAGTGGGTTGCCATTTCCTTCTCCAGTGCATGAAAGTGAAAAGTGAAAGTCAAGTCACTCAGTGTCCGACTCTTAGGGACCCCTAGAATCCTATTATATCAGAATCTGCCTGTAATGCAGGAGACCTGGGTTCAATCCCTGGGTCTGGAAGATCCCCCAGAGAAGGGAAAGGCTACCCACTCCACTATTCGCCTGGAGAATATTCCATGGACAGAGGAGCCTGGTGGGCTGCAGTCCATGGATTGCAAAGAGTCAGATGTGACTGAGCAACTAGCACACAACAGTCCATTATATCAGCACTGAAAGGGTTCATCACTCAACTCCCTCAGTTTTACAGACAGTAAAAAGCTGAGTCCAAGCAATCCCCCTTGTACTCTGACCAGGCTGCACTCTACTCTATGACTCTGGTTCCCCACATATGTGGCCCTTCTGTTTTAGGTCTCCCACATCCCAGTACTGGAGAAGGCAATGGCAACCCACTCCAGTATTCTTGCCTAGAGAATCCTGTGGACAGAGGAGCCTGGTGGGCTGCTGTCCATAGGGTCGCACAGAGTCGGACATGACTGAAGCAACTTGACAGCAGCAGCAGCAGCATCCCAAGACAGATGGAAGATCATTCACTCTGTACCTTAGAGTTCTGTGTAACTTCGTGTCCTGTGTTAAAGCCTCTCCAAATTGCTGTGCCCTTCCCTTCCACCGGGATGGGAGGTGCTTATCATGCTAACATCTCAGAGTTGCCCCGATATTTGTCCTTCCTCTCTGACATGCATCCACTGATCATCAGCGTTCATGCAGTGGGCATGCCCGGCAGAGCGGGGAGCCAGTGGTCCAGGCAACTCCAGATCAGGGCTGGAAGGAACGGGGCTGAGCTCGCAGTGTGGGGGAGGCCGGGATAGCGGCTGGGAGCTGGGGGGCGCCCGAGGGGAGGTGGAGAGCAGGTCCTGGGCGGGCTGCGGTGAGTCACGGCTCCACTGGGCCATGGCGGGTGGGGACGTCCGCCTGCTCCGGGCTTGAAGGGCCGGGCATCTGCTGCCCCTGACGCCCCCGGGCGCGGTGCCTCCCCAGGGCTCCGCCCGAGACGGGCAAGCGGGCTGGGGCCTGCTCGGGCCAGGGCGCTGCGGCTCTTCGCCCCTAACCCTGGGCCCGCCCTGCGGAGCCTCCTACCTGGGTGAGGCTGTGGCGGCGGAGGACCCGGATTCTCGGTGGTGGCTCCCCTGAGCCAGTTTGCTCTGCATCCCATTGAACATTGGCTCTTAGGCTTCCTCTGTCCCAGGTTGCTGTCTCCCTGCACTGTGAGATGGAATGCCTCTCTTCACCTCTCCCCACCCAGAGCCTGAGACCAGGTCCCTGCTGAGCTCTCCCTCACACCTTCTTTCCGAGCCCCACTTTCTGGCTCTCAGGTCTCTAGAAGAATAATGCAGATCCGACCTTCTGCCCTGCTTCCCTACCGTCCCACCCCAGATAATCAGAATTGCTACGTTTGTTGATGATGTTATTAGCTAACATGGTCAAATGCAGTATATTCATTGTGTTGTTAAATGTCAATTTTAGACTGTGAAATCGATAACAGAAGGGCGCATTTAAGAGTTGCTGACTTTTGGTAGATCCATGACTATCTTTGATCGTGCAGATTAAAAATGTTGCAGGCAGAAATAGTGGAAACCTACTTCTCTCTCTGGTCTCTACCTCAGTTTTTATCTTCCTTTTATTTCTCTGATGCACAGAAACGAATGGTTCATGATACATTTTCTTCACTGGTTTTTGCATGCCTCTCTTTTACTATTTATGTTAATGTATTAATGTACCTGTTGAAGACACCACCCAGTCCAAAAATGTTGAGCTCGTCACCCAGTCCAAAAGGGAGATCCCGCCCATATTTTGTATCCACCTATGTGCCCTTTCTTGGAGAAGGCAAAGGCACCCCACTCCAGTACTCTTGCCTGGAAAATCCCATGGACGGAGAAGCCTGGTAGGCTGCAGTCCATGGCGTCACTAAGAGTCAGACATGACTAAGAGACTTCACTTTCACTTTGCACTTTCATGCATTGGAGAAGGAAATGGCAACCCACTGCAGTGTTCTTGTCTGGAGAATCCCAGGGACAGGGGAGCCTGGTGGGCTGCCATCTATGTGGTCACACAGAGTCAGACATGATTGAAGTGACTTAGCAGCAGCAGCATGCGCCCTTTCTATGCTAGCCCCTTACCTTATCACCTATCCCAACCACTATCCAGAATTTTGTGTTTACCATTCCTTTCATAAACCTATGTATGCCTAACCAAATCTATTATTTAATCTTACTTCATATTCTTTATTTAAAAATATACTGTATACAGTCTTCTGGAGCTTATTTTCACTCAATATTGTAATACTAAGACTTGTCCGTGTTAAGTGTAGCTGTAGTTCCTCCATTTTTACCGTCATGTACTATTCTGTTGGTGGAGACTATCACCCTTTTTCATCATAAGGAACAGGATTACCACAGACGTTCTTGTTCATGTTTTCCTGTGCAAGTCTCAGAAGGGAATTGCTAGGTGTTGGTATGTGAATATTCAGCTTTACAAGATACTGAGAGATTGTTTCCCAGTATGTTTGTAGTGGTTTTGCTTCTAGCAGTAAAGTGTAAAACTTGCTCTTGGTCCATGTCCTTAGAGTACCTGATATCATTAGACTTTAAAATTTTTGCCAACTGAATGGTATAAATAGTGTCTCTTTGTTGTTGCTGTTAAGTTGCTAAGTCGTGTCCAACTCTTTGTGACCTCATACATAGATTGCAGCGTGCCAGGCTCCCCTGTCCTCCACTATCTCCTGGAGTTTGTTCAGATTCATGTCCGTTGAGTCAATGATGCTGTGTATGGATATCTCTCAGTGGCCTTGATTTGCATTTCTCTGATTAAGTGAAGTTGAAGAGCAAAAATAATTCTTCACTGATCACACCCACAAAAATTGCAAACATTTGCGTTATTGGATATAGAAAAATATAGAATATATTTAATATGTTGAAAGAACTAGGACAGTATTGAAATAACACAGGGATAGGGAACTCAATTGCTGAGGCAGATATTCAAACAGAACATTTACAAATAAAAAAAAAANCCCTGTTTGGACTCTCTTCAGTCTTAATTCTTCTCTGGCTATAGTCTTCAGCCTCATCATTTCTCTCTGCTCTGGTTTCCCAAGTTAAGTACAAAAATCTTTGGGATAATTCAGGGAGATAGACTGGGATGAAATCAGTGAGACTGCTTTGCTTTGGCTTTCTTGAGCTGCATCACTCATGGCAGTGGGAGCTTAGGGTAATGTGTTAATTGGCGAGGAGATTAAAGACTCTCAGATAAGCTCAGGGAAACTCTCAGCTTAGAACAATTCATAGCATCCTGCTGTGACCTTCCACCTGCAAAATCAGTGTCAGGGGTGCTGCTGCTGGTAAGTTGCTTCAGTTGTGTCTGACTCTGTCTGACGCCATAGATGGCAGCCTATCAGGCTCCCCCGTCCCCCTGGGATTCTCCAGGCAAGAACACTGGAGTGGGTTGCCATTTCCTTCTCCAATGCATGAAAGTGAAAAGTGAAAGTGAAGTCGCTCAGTCCTGGCCAACTCTTAGTGACCCCATGGACTACAGCCTACCAGGCTACTCCATCCATGGATTTTCCAGGCAAGTGTACTAGAGTGGGGTGCCATTGACTTCTCCAGTCAGGGGTGCAACCTAGTTCAACTCCTATGCAGAGCAAGTAAGCAATATCTAAAAAACAACAACATATGCATTTACCCGGTAGTCCTATTTCTAGAATTTATCCAGAAAATGCACATTCACAAATACAGAAAGACAGGTGCACAAAGTAATTATTTAAGGCATATTTGTAATAAGGAAATCATTGGAATGATCAATGTCTCTTTGTGTGTGCAGTCAGTTGTGTGTGATTCTTTGTGACCCCAAGGACTGTAGCCAGGCTTCTCTGTCTATTGGGTTTTACAGGCAAGAATAGTGGAGCAGATTGCCATTTCCTACTCCAGGGGATCTTCATGACCCAGGGATCTAAATCGTGTCTTCCATATCTCTTGCATTTCAGGTAGATTCTTTACCACTGTGCCATCTAGGAAGTCTGGAAACTATCAATGCCCATCTTTGATAGACACAATGGAGTACTATGCAGCCAAAAAAATGAGTAGGAGCTCTATGAACTGATATGTGATACCTAGGATATGTTATTAAGTAAAAACAGCAAGATGCAAAAGAATGTGCATAGTATGCCATCTTTGGGTTGAGGAAGTGAGAGAAATATGGCTTTTTTTTTTTTGCAATCTGATACATACATACACAGAGGAAGGATAAACCAGAAATTAATTAATTAAAATGGTTACCTATAGAGGGTAGGTAGAAAGAAGTTAGGGAGGCTAGAGATTGGCATGAAACTTTACTGATACCTTTTTAGACTTTTGAATTTTTAGCCAGGTAAATATTTTATGTCTGCACAAATTAAAATAGATCAAAAAGAAAGAAAAAAGCAGACTCTAAAGCTGACTGCAACAGAAATAAAGATCCTAAATGAATATCAATTTGATTACAAATAAGAGAGTTAATTCTAGTAGCTTTTTAGTTTGGTGCCCTGACCGTATATCCATACTGAAATGTATATTCTAAGGATAAAAAGAACTGCAAAAAAATCTCAGAGAACTTTGTGGTATTGATGTAATAAAATGGAAGCTTTTCTGATTATTGTAGGCTAGCTCAAAGAAGTAATTATGTTGATGTTTCTGGAAATCAGAGTTTCACTCTGGAAGAAGACAGACAAAAATGGGGGAAGGTGCGGCAAAGCCCTATGATTTTTTAATGAATCATTAAAAAATCCCAGTGCTTGGAGTTTTATTTCTAAGTACCACTTTCCATTAAAAGAAAGCAATGCTTTTTGGAGAAATGGCTGATTCCAAGTGTGGGACTGGGAATGTAATAGAGTGTAAGACACTGAATAAAAGATCCCTTGAGTCCATTCTGAAAGTTAAAAAGGAGCAGGGAGGAGTGGAGAGAGAAAACTCTGTGAAGATAAATGCCAATGAAGTGTGGAAGTGAGGAAAGAACTTTAAACTTACCCATTTGCAGCCCTAAAGTAATAGCTGATTTGGGCTAGACTTACTAATGGATGCCAAGACCACTGGGTGAAAGGCTGGTCTTAGTGTGTTGCCTCACGGTTACCCCCAGGAAAGGAAACACCTGTCTTTACAATAGGGCAAGTCCGCACGGACCACCTTAACCAAATAACCTAACATCAGCAGTAGCGGAAACACCTGGCGCTAATTCCTCCTGATGGTCTTGCTGTAAGAAGTTCTACCATATATATCACCTATGTTCTTGACAAAATGTTTATCCTGATTCTAATCATGAGGAGATGAAAGACAAATCTAGAATGAGAGCCCTTTTTTATTTCTTTACATGCCCATCTAACAAATTTATTCACTTTTTAACTGTTCCTATGTGATGAAAGTCACACTTTTTGGTGTGCAGTCCTGTGAGTCTGGACAAAAGCGATCATCCAATAACCACCGCCACCGTGAGACTGTTGTTGTTGAGTTGCTCAGCTCTTTGCAACCCCATGGACTGCAGCACGCCAGGCTTCCCTGTCCTTCACCATCTCTCAGAGCTTGCTCAGACCCACGTCCACTGAGTCAGTGATGCCGTCCAGCCATCCTCTGTCATCCCCTTCTCCTGCCTTCAGTGTTTCCCAGCATCAGGGTCTATTATCTTACCAAAGACCCTGATGTGCCATGACATACTGAACCACAATATTTGCCTTTCCCACACATCCTACTGATGGAATTGCACAGGATGTGATCTTCTGTGTCTGACTTTAAGCATGACACAGTTCAGATCCTCCTGTGTTCTTTTGGGTCTCAAGAGCGTGTATTACACAGTAGATGTCCATTGTTTCAGTTTGTTTATCTGTTCACTAGTTTAAGGAGATTTTATTTGTTTCCAAGTTTTTGGAGATTGTGAATAAATTCACTATAAATATTGGACTCAGGTTTTTGTGGGAAAATTCTTCACTTCTTTAGAGTTGTAATTCATAAGAAACTGTTAGAATGTTTTCCAAAGTGGCTCTACTATTTTGAACCAACACGGCATGATAATTCCATTGGCTCTGCATCCTTACCAGCACTTAGTATGGTCACCTTTTTGAAGCTAATCTGTCAGAAATTTAGAGGTATGAAATTAGTTGGTAGTAGACTATTATTTGACGTCATCAGCCCGAAATCATGAAAAACCTAGTAAGAAATAAGGCAGGTTCTTTGGATGTTAGCAACCAAAAGAAAAAAAATCTGCTGGGGTAGGATGAGAGTCATTCTCCATGACCATTGAGACTTCAAAAATGTGAATTATTAAAGAAACATTAAAATTGTGTGTTTGGAGAGAAGGGTAGAGAGGCTAAAACCTCTTTAGATTTAAAGAGGTATTTTAGTCAAATGCAATGCATAAACCTAATTGGATCTTGGGTCAGAAAAAAAAAAAA
>SJYW01049800.1:429592-452012 GCA_006410735.1 Raphicerus campestris
TCCAGCCATCCTCTGTCATCCCCTTCTCCTGCCTTCAGTGTTTCCCAGCATCAGGGTCTATTATCTTACCAAAGACCCTGATGTGCCATGACATACTGAACCACAATATTTGCCTTTCCCACACATCCTACTGATGGAATTGCACAGGATGTGATCTTCTGTGTCTGACTTTAAGCATGACACAGTTCAGATCCTCCTGTGTTCTTTTGGGTCTCAAGAGCGTGTATTACACAGTAGATGTCCATTGTTTCAGTTTGTTTATCTGTTCACTAGTTTAAGGAGATTTTATTTGTTTCCAAGTTTTTGGAGATTGTGAATAAATTCACTATAAATATTGGACTCAGGTTTTTGTGGGAAAATTCTTCACTTCTTTAGAGTTGTAATTCATAAGAAACTGTTAGAATGTTTTCCAAAGTGGCTCTACTATTTTGAACCAACACGGCATGATAATTCCATTGGCTCTGCATCCTTACCAGCACTTAGTATGGTCACCTTTTTGAAGCTAATCTGTCAGAAATTTAGAGGTATGAAATTAGTTGGTAGTAGACTATTATTTGACGTCATCAGCCCGAAATCATGAAAAACCTAGTAAGAAATAAGGCAGGTTCTTTGGATGTTAGCAACCAAAAGAAAAAAAATCTGCTGGGGTAGGATGAGAGTCATTCTCCATGACCATTGAGACTTCAAAAATGTGAATTATTAAAGAAACATTAAAATTGTGTGTTTGGAGAGAAGGGTAGAGAGGCTAAAACCTCTTTAGATTTAAAGAGGTATTTTAGTCAAATGCAATGCATAAACCTAATTGGATCTTGGGTCAGAAAAAAAAAAAAAAAAGACCATAAAAGACATTCTGGGACAACTGGGAAATGTTTAATATAGATATTAGATGACTTGTAATTATTGTTAATCTTTAAAGGCGTGCTAATGGCCATGATAATGATTTTATAAGAGCATATATTTATGCAAAAGTTTTCAAGGGCACAGTGCCTGCAAGTGGTTTTCAAATGGTTCAGCAAACAAAAGTGTATATGTGTGTGTGTGTATTTATATACATCAAAAGGGCACACAAGATGCTAACAATTGGTGAATCTTAAGTGAAGGGTCTGGATTTGTCTATTGCACTGTGTTTTTCAACATTTGAGATTTGAAATGTTTCCTAATTCGTAACACCAAGGTAGGGAGAGAAGTGCATGGCAGAGAGGACCTTTGGATTCCTAGATTCCCTCACTCACCCTCGACCGCGACCGAACCAACAGCGCGTATGCTCTCAGCTCCCTCAACGGCACACAGCACTCTCCAGGAAGTTTTTGTTTTCCCTTCACCGCCTTAACATCAGGCTCTTCTTTCTGGGTGGGAGCAGCTTGGGCAACCCGGAGTAGCAGGTGGACGCAAGCGCTTGCCCGCAGGCCCGCGGCCAGATGGGGAGGCCGAGGCCCGGAGGCATCTAGAATCACCGCTTGCCCTCTGAGAACGGCCCTCCATGTAAGAGGAGGGACCCACTATGGTTCAGAAATCGCTTCTTCCGACCTTTCACCTCCCTTCTGAATTCTACAATGAGGTGCCTCTGAGGGAACCCAGCTGTGGCTGCCCTGAGCCTTCTAGGTGGGCTAAGCAAGGGCGCCTGGCCCGTCCCCCACTGGAGACGGCACAGGAGCTGCACGGTCACTAACCCAAATCACTGTGCTGTCCACTAGGGATAAGAAACTCTATTGATGAGGCAGATATTCAAAGAGAATATCTAAAAATGAAAAAAATACAATAAAAGAAATTAATATTTATGAATTGCTTGAAATAGTATTTTGCAGCCAAAGATAAAATTAATGAGTTGTAAAATATTTCTGAGTAAGTACATAGACAATGGAAGATGGAAGAAATGAAGATGGAAAATGCTGAAAAACTACAGAAGTATAGAATATAGAACAGAGATTGGGCAAAGAGGAAATATGTTAGGCTTTGTGGTCCACATGGTCTGTGTTATAACTACTCAGCTCTGCTGTTGTAAAGCAGTCACAGACAATATATAAATGAATGGCTGTCGTTGTGTGCCAGTTTAACTTTATTTACAAAAAGAGATAGCAGGTCAGATTTGGCCCAGGTTGTATAGTTTGCCTACACTGGGAATAGAGTAAAAAGATTCTGAAATGGTTTAAGAATTGATGAGATATAATCATTATTAATATACTTGTGAGGCCTGAAGAATCCCAAGAAGGATATGTAAAATTCACCATTAGACACACAATAATGAAACAACAAAATACCAGAGATAAATAATTTTTAAAGTAACCAAAAAGATAAATTAAGGGAATGATAATTAGACTGACAATAGATTTTTCAGCTTCAACAATAAAAGCAAGAGGATGGTGAAATAGTATCTTCAAAGTTCTGAAGCAAAAAACTGCTAACAATATTCTATCATCAGTGGGAATCTGTGAAGAATGAGGGCAAAATAAAGCCCTTTGTAGACAAACAAAACCAGGTTTCTACCAGTAAGATTTCAACGAAGGCAACTTCTAAGGGAAATAGTTCAAGAAGAAGAAAAATTACCCAAAAGAAAAGTTCAAGGAGGAATGATGAGCAAAGGAAATTGTAAACATGGTGCTGAATCTATTACAACCAAAATAAGAATAACAGTGTCTAATTTCTAATGATAAAATGAAGCTATACATTAAAATTGCCAGTAACAATAGCATATAAATTGGAAGATAGAGTCCAAGTGTTCTAAGCTCCTAGTGTAGTTTGGGAAGAGGTTAAAGATACTGATTATCAGAAGTTTCCAAGTTAAATGTACATTCTAGGATTCTTAAGATTTCTAGGCTAAGACAAAAACTAAGAATAATGCAACTTCCAAACTAGTGGGGGAGATGAAAATGGAAAGAAATAAAAGAATGAAGATAATAGGAAATGTGGCAGTTAAAAAAGGTTCAGACTGTGACACAAAAGAAAGTAATGGGTATTACCATTTATTGAGTAGATGCTGTTAGTCATTTTGAATCATTAATTGTCATAATTTCATGTAAAATCCAAAGTAGATGTTAAAATTTTCAATTTCTCTTATTACTACATGCCTATGCTTAAAACAAGATCTGAAACTTAGTAATGACTCATTTATTGGGGAAAATTAAATGGGGAATGAATATTGATTCCTATCTAAAGATGAGCAAACTGAGGCTCTGAGAAAAAGGAGGAAAAGAAAAGCAACAGACAGTATGAAAGTGAAACTCGCCTCTTAAGGGGTTGTGAGCACAAATGCCCCTCTGGTTTCCTATCTGTGAAAGTAAGTCAACAGTGCATGACACACAGCAGTCTTCATCGGATGCTCCGTGCTCACCAAATGGTGAAGGCCATTGCTGGAGGACTTGGGCAGAGTCCAGCCCAGGTGTGTGGACTCAGCCACACCTACTTTCCCCTCTACCGTGTGCAGACTTTCCTGCTCTTCTCTGATGCAGAAGTGTCCATGTAATAGCTGAGAGCATAAGCTGTGGAGGCAGGCAGACCTGGGTTCATGGCCTGGCTTGACTGCTATAGGACTTTAGTTTGCTGCAGGACTTGAGGCCTCCACTTCTTCAACCGTTTAAAGGGGATGAAAACAGCTATTAAGAAAGGTGAGCCTCCCAGGAGGTGCAGTGGTAAAGAATCCACCTGCCAATGCAGGAGATTGGTTTCTATCCCTGGGTCGGGAAGAACCTCTGGATTAGAAATGGCTACCTGGTCGAGTGTCCTTGCCTATAAAACCTCATGGACAGAGGAGCCTGGTGGGTGACGGTCCATGGGGTTGCAAAGGGTGGGGCATGACTGAGCGACTGAGCAAACGCACATTAAAAAAAGGTGATTGGGCTTGCAGGGTGGTCTAGTGGCTAAGACTCTGTCTGCCAGTGCAGAGAGCATGGTTTGACCCCCGGTCTGGGAAAATCCCACCTGCTGCAGGACAACTAGGCCCACATGCCCAGCATAACCACTAAAGCATCCTGGAGCTCACGCTGCACCGCAGGAAAAGCCAGCATGGTGAGGAGCCCGTGTCCCACAGCCCGTGAGGAACTCCTGCTTGCGACAACCAGAGAAAGGCTACACGCGGCAGTGAGGACCCAGCACAGCCACAATTAAATAGTCTTTTTTTTTAAAGGTGTTTGTAAGATTGTGAGACTGCTTGCCAATCACTTTGATGGTGGAGATCACAAATTAGGTCCCAGTTTAATATAAGAGAGAGTAGACGCTTTAGGGAACAGTAGGAAGGGAATCGTGTCTAACACTAGAGTAGAGATTAATCTGGGTGACCTTCAGGTGTTCATTTCTTCCTTAAGCAGAAGCAAGGGAAATACTGCAGTGCATCGCCACTCACTCTGACTGGTGAGCAAGCCTCTAGTGACTCCAGACCCAGCAGTTGAAATGGACTGATTGATAGCATTAAATAATAGCCTTAATAATTGTGTCTGAGTACTTACTATGTGGCAGCACTGTGTGCTTTTACAGAGGTTAATTATCTTAAAATCTTGTGAAATATTTTAAGTGGGGTTACTATTATTATCCCCATTTCATCAATGCTAAAATGTAAGTACAGAGACAGTAACTTTCCCAGGGTCAAACAGGTAGTGATGATGGATCCGGGATTTGAACCCATCTTATCACTGCACTGTATCTTGAAAGGTGACTGAGCGAAAGAGCTCTCGTGTCTGGAAAGCACCTTCAAGGCAACATTGTAGGAAAAGTGTGGCCCTTGTCAAATTCTGATTTGGATTCTGGCCCTGCTTTACTACATGGCCAGTGAAGTGAAGTCGCGCAGTCGTGTCCGACTCTTTGCAACCCCATGGACTGTAGCCTACCAGGCTCCTCCATCCATGAAATTTTCCAGGCAAAAGTACTGGAGTGGGTTGCCATTTCCTTCTTCAGGGGTTCTTCCTGAACCAGGGATTGAACCCGGGTCTCCCACATTGCAGGCCGACGCTTTTACCACGTTAGCCAGCAGGGAAGCCCTGTGGCCAGAGACAAGGTATTTAACCAGTTTTCTTCTTTGTAAAATAAGGGTGGTGGTATCTGCTTCCCAGGTTTGTTGGGAAGATCAAGGGAGGTCATACATGATGTACTCAGAAAGACTGGGGACCCTGTATTTTCATTGTGAGTCAAGAAGCTGTGCCTAGTCTAAGCAGAAACTGACATGCTCTGAGCTGATAATGGGGCGACTTCAGGAGAATGAGTAGATGAAGGCTGACTTTTATCTGCTGCTTTAAAGGATGCACTGAGTGCCAGGATGGTGAGTTGTCTGATGAGCTAGACCCTCTGTGGGCTCTCAGCTCTGTGCAAGTCTGGGATAGCTGCCCTCTGGGCCACTGGGCCTCTGCCTCCGCTGCCAAGATGGGGCTGAGCTCCTGGTGGCCGCAGCAAGTGGGTTCCACAGTAGTGAGCTAGACTGTTTCTTCCCTTCTCACCTCTTTGTACCAATGCTATTCTGTTTGCTTTCTCATCTTTTTAAAAAATTTATTATGGTAAAATACACATAAAATGTACCCTCTTAAACCATTTTTTAAATGCACAGTTCAGTGGTATTTATTACACTCACATTGTTTTGCTACCATCACCACTATCCATTTCCAGAACTTTTCATCATCCCAAATAAAACCTGTACCGTATAACAGTAATCCGTCTACATCACCCAACCCCCACCCCCAACTGAGCCTAGGCAGCCCCCACGCTGCTTCCTGTCTCTGAATTTGTCTAGAGTAGGCACTTTGCATAAGTGAACTCATGCAGTGTTCGTCCTTTGTTTCTAGCGTCTGTACCTTGCATAACTTTTTCAAGTTTTATTCATGTTGTGACATATATCAGAATTTCATTCTTTTTTAAGGCTGAATATATTTCATCGCATCGATCGATACAATGTTGGATATGCAACATTTTGTTTATCCATTCATCTGTTGATGAATGCTCCCTTTTCTTTAATCTTTTATTTCGGCTCATCATAATTTGCAGTAATATGGAGAGAGTAGCTTCTTTACCTGCAGTAGAACACGGAGGGGGTCACTGTCCCAGAAGGTGAGGGCAGGTGCAGCTAAACGTGCTGTTTGTAAACTCTGCTCTGGAGCCTCTGCTGGATTTCACCCTTTCAGAAGTCTTTTCCCAGCAGGTACTTACTGTGCTGACATCAGCCGACCCAGAAGTGCTCGTGAGAACAGAGAGTGGGGTTACCTGGGCATCGAGCCTTCCTTTGCCGCCTTCCTGGGGACAGAGCTGGCCTTGCCCCCAGAGGCGCTCCATTGTCAGTGCTGCAGGCACAGGGTAGACAGATTCTAGAGCAGCTTTGGATTTCCTGTTTATATTTTTGAGCGTTTGTACGCTTTGTTTTGTATATTTCTTCTTACCAGTCTGTGTCATTTCTGTCTCCTGCTTGGCAGGTCAGTATTTCTGCGTGTACTATACTATAATCTCAGGGTTTCTGAACAAATATGTGTCTGGTCTTCTTTATTTAGACTTTTGTACCTGGGAGTTCCCTTAGAAGGCGCTCTTCCTTTCTCTGAGTCTTCCCTCCTCCTGTTTTTGTTCTCCCTTCTCTGCTTTCCCTCCTACAGCCTCTCGTTGCACCAGAGCTTTGGAGCCTTTATCTGGACCACAGTCTGTGCGCCCAAGGTGGCCCTGACCTCAATGATGACGTATCTTCAGGGTGTCTCACAGCTCCCTCTCAAAGGGAGTGGAGCACCTATGCTAACCCTCTGAGCTCATCAGGGTGGGAATCTCCCGGCTCCAGTGTCCTGGATGGGGTCTAAAATTATCTGATTGTTTCATATAGGCTGCTCTCATCTCTTATTTTGGTTTCTGTCCACTTTTTAAATAGGAACTTGTAACGTGTAGTGTGTCTTAGTTTCCAGGCTCTTCCTGTGCTTGTGTGCCTTAACTGAGTAACTGAGTTATGTCACCTTTAAGACCCTGTGTGATAAAATCTGTAGAAGGAATATCATCAGTCCTGTTTATCTTTTTTACTTTCACTTTTTTAGATTTTAAACTTTTGTTGGGACATAGCCAGTTAACGATGTTGTGATAGTTTCAGGGGAATAGCAAAGGGGTTCAGCCCAAAATACACATGTATCCATTCTCCCCCAAATTCCCCTCACATGCAGGCTACCACACAGCACTGAACAGAGTTCCTTGTGCTGTTCTGTAGGTCCTTGTTGTTTATCCATTTTGAATATATTAATAACAGTGTGTACTTGTCTATTTCAAACTCCCTAACTATCCCTTCCCACCATAGTCCTGCTTATCCTTAAAGGCTGTTTCAGATCACGTCAAAGTGCTCTGAAACTATAAAGCAGTATGCAGACATGCGTTCTTACCACAGTCGTCTTTGACTCTCATGAACTTTTCTGCCTTCCTCCTTGGTTTTCCTGACACCAGAAAATCTCAGGCGAACTCCCCAGATATGGCTGCAAAAGTTGGAGATTCTGGAGAGATCCGTGAAGGGGGAGTATCAATATCCTCCTGGTACAAAGAGCCAGGATCCAGAACAGGTACTAAGAAGGGTAAGAACAAGGTAGCCAGAGGTACCGGGACCCCCTGACAAAGGGGTGGCCTTGGTTGCCTCCGTTCTGCTAAAGCTTTTTAATGCACCTGATTTTCATCCAAAGGCAATGGGCCTTTGGATACGAAAGAAGTAATCACCTCCCAACCTAATATGAGGTCAGTTACTTACTTTTACTATCTCCTTTTTCCAGATGGGAAAATTAAGGCCTAGGAAGGATAGGTTTGGATGAGAGTGGCTGAGGGGAGGTGAGTCTAGTGCTGCTCAGGAAGACCCGCGGAGCAGAGCCTGGGGCCGCAGGCAGGTCTGCGCCCAGTCGAGCCCAGCAGGGCCCAGCCCACCGGCCGGCTTCCTTAGGCATTTCTTAGAATCCAGTGATCCAAGGCAGTGCGTCAGGCTGACAGTGAAGTGTCACTGCCAGCCTGTAAGGCACCTCTCTAACGATGTTAGCAAGGTGCTGCCTTCAGATGAACCCAGCCCGTGGATGCATAACCCACCTGGCAGAACTTAGTGTGTCTCATCTCCCAGTGCCCTCCTTACTATGGGCTCATCATTTTCAGGGCACACTGTGCACACCCGTGTGCTGTATGGAGCAGCTCTGGAAAGCTCCCCTTTGCATATGGTGTGGGTGGGGCGCAGAGTTGGGGGGTAGGGGTTCTGTGAGTGAGCTTGTCCTGGCTGCCAGCTGGCCTGTGGGGCAGACCTTGGAGGTGCTGGATACACACAGGTGGATGGATAAGGGAGGCATTTCCACCCTTCATTTGATGCCTAATGCAGATTCCTTTGCGTTATCTTCCCCGTTTTCCCACATAGACTGCAGTCTCTGTCCCAGTGCCTGGCACAGCATTTGACTGATAGAAGCTTCAGTGTGAAATGAGGGGATTTCCATCAGGCTTTTCCCAAAGGGGAAGGACTGGGGTTCTGGGAGATGTTTGCTCTAGTTGGTAGGAAACACAGAGGATCTGCTCCCTGAAAAGGCAAGGAATTTAACTCTGGAGTGCACTCACTGATAAACCTGCTTCCTAGCTCGTGGCCAGTCAACCCCCGGCCCTACCCTGCTTTGAGAAGCTAGCAGGGCATACATGGTACTTAACCTACAAAGGTCCTGCAGTCGCCGCTTCTGGGTGTAGAGAATCCTGGTCAGCTCTGTCCTTTCCACCTCTCCAGTGTGAGTCAATCTGGCAGGAACTCTGGAGGAGGCATCCAGGGGGTTTGTGTACAATGCAGAGAGCTTGTCACGAGCATGAAAGGGAATTCCTAGGCCAGGTGGCCCCGTTCAGCTGAGCTCTCCTGCTGGAAAGACATGGTGGCATTCTGGCACTCAACACTCTTCTGCCCCATCTGGTCCTTTGGAGCGAGAATCAGGAGTCCCGACCAGGGCCTGGGAAGACAGTGCACCGATGCTGGTGTAGGAAGTGACCAGAGGGGTAGGCCTCAGTTCTGGGGAAACAGCGCCTCTATATATCACTTCTGGGTGGAACTCAGGGGCTTCGGAGGGCCTAGCCTTTCCCGGAGCAGCTCGGTTACAGCCTGGGTTCTCCCTGCCTTCTAGGTTAGGTTGGCTGGGCATTTGATATAGAGGAGAGGTTGCTCATCTTCCTATGTAATTCCTAGGTTTAACTCTTCCCCAACATGGTGCCTTATCATCCTAAAAACAGGGCCTTCACCCTAGCCTCCCCAGGAAGAATGGGAGCTATGAATAAAGACTGACCATTTTCTTCCCCCTGTGAAGTGAAGTGAAGTCACTCAGTCGTGTCCGACTCTTTGTGGCCCCATGGACTAGTAGCCTACCAGACTCCTCCCTCTGTGGGATTCTCCAGGCAAGAGTACTGGAGTGGGTTGCCATTTCCTTCTCCAGGGGATCTTCCCAACCCAGGGATTGAACCTGGGTCTCCCGCACTGCAGGCAGACGCTTTAACCTCTGAGCCACCGGGGAACCTTCTGTAAATTTCGCTTCCTTTTACCTTCCCCCGCTCCTGTCTTAGCTCTTGAAACGACTCCAATCAGAAGAAAAAGGTGGTTCACCCTCCTACCCTCTTTAGGGCCATATTCTGTTTGTTCTCTGGGAAACCATGGCAACCTGGCCTAAGAGGCCACTTCTACCATCTTGGGAGTTAATGTTCCAAAGCCTTGTACTCACAGCTCTGGACTCTAACACATTTTTCCAAAGTGGGACAGGAGCCTCCTAATTTTCAGTTCTGCTCAAAGAAGAAAGTTTCAAATGAACCAACCTCTTTGGTTAGGAATGGAAGCAACATTTCCTGCAGGATCTGGAATATGAGTGTAGACAACATTAGCTGGGAATCCTGAAGCTGTGGTCCACACATTTTTCATTTGCCTCTTTCTTCTTTCACTTTTCATAATTACTCAGTTACTTAGAAGACTGTTGGAGCTGATTATCTTTTAGCTTGCCTCAAGTCTTTTTTTCTTTTCTCTCTTGACATGTTTGTGCTTCTTGCTCTGGTGCTACCTTTTAAAGCCCCAAGTTGGGCATCCAGGGAGCTGTGATGATTAACTGCAGGAGCCCGATAGAAGAATTCCACAGCCTTAGACGGCAAAGTTTCCATGGCTTCGCTGCTGTGGGACGTCCCCGTGAAGGAATCCTCTTGAGCTGGCTGTTGGAGGAGGGAGGGCGGGAAGCAGGGTAGCCTGTCCTTGGCTTCTCTTTGGACTTGGCAGCTTGCAGAGGGTGGGCTCAGGGGCTGAAGCCCTGAAGGGCGGGTGCTGACCTCCTCCCTACACTGGAAAGGATTGTTCTCTGCTGATACAGATCTTAACTGATTTGGAACAGCTGGCCAGGATGTGTGAGACTGGAGAAGCTGGGAAGAGTGCTCCAGCAAATTTTTGCTGAAGCAAATGTTAGACAAATAGTGTGAGATGCCTACAGAGGTCTGGCCCTGCTGGGTTAGGATGCCTTTTGCTGCTCCCCTACTGGTTCCCTCTGCGAATCCTTGAATACTTATTTGCGTAGTGGTGGGGAGCACTAGGAGAAGGTGACCGTGTCACCAGGGAGCTGAATGGTCGCCTCCATCTGTCTATTCCTAGCCCTAATTTTATAGACTTACAGTGTGATTCAAATGAAACACTGGAGCCGCTTTGCAGCTTGTGGTTGGGTAGGATTAGCTTACCATGTTCCGTTGTGAATTTTCAGCTTCTGTAGCGACACAGAGAGGTGCCAGAGTCCAGTTGTGGCCCCAGATGTGTTTTATATCTGTCTAATCTCCCAGCCTCCTCCTCCATCAGGTCCTTTCCTATCTATGCTGGATTGGGAACTTGGCTGAGCATACGAAATCCTGACTTCAGTTTGTTACCCGTAGGAATAGTCTCCCATCCTTCTTTTCCCGCCGCTTCTGTTAGGGGTCTTCACTTCTGAGTCCTCAGTGTTTGCCTCTGATTCAAGCATGATTGGATGCTACCTTTTTGACTTAGCCAGGCTTCCCTGGTAGCTCAGCTGGTAAAGAATCTGCCTGCAATGTGAGAGACCTGGGTTCGATCCCTGGGTTGGAAAGATCCCCTGGCGAAGGGAAAGGCTACCCACTCCAGTATTCTGGCCTAGAGTTGGACACGACTAAGCAACTTTCATTTATTTATTTACTTATTCAACTTAGCCAGCAAGCTCCAGGTAGGTCTGGGAGAATGCAGGTTGGTTCAGAATTCAGCCTTCCTGTCTCTGGGCCAGTCTCCGAGGGACACGGGTAGACTTGGCCCTGTGCTGGGACTAGCCATGGCAGCCCCATGAGTGCCCTGCTCGTATCTGAGTGTTCCCAGACTCCTTTGCTGTTTGAGCCCATGTGGACTTGACAGGGCTGATTGGTTTCAGAAATTACCCAGGTAAGGAAGATGGAATTCTGTCCAATTAGATTGCCCCTGGAAATGTGGAAAAGAGAGAAGGAGAGAGATTTTGAGATTGAGATAGATAGATAGGCAGACCGATAAATAGGTTGTGAGGGTGAGAGACAGAGAGAAAGAGAAGGAAGCAGGCAGGAAGTGAGAGAGAGATGTGGAAAGTGATGTACAGAAATATGAAAAAATAAGGCTTAGAATTGAGGTATAGAGAGAAAAATGAGGAGGTAAAAGAGACTGGTACTGGCTGTTTCCCCCATGATTTCTAGCAGTGCAGTGCTTCAGAAATAATCCAGAAAACATGCTTTTCTGCCACTTCCTACAGACCTCTCCCCAAGAAACAATCACCATGCTTCTCCCAGGTTTTCCTTGGAGGTACGCCAGTGATGTTTAAAATGCTGTGCATGGGAGTTTAGAATTGAATGGGTATCAGGAGAACCTGAGTTCTATATAGTTGGTCTTTGCTTCTGCCTACAGGACAGGTGCTTCCTGCAGTGATTCCTGTAGCTGGTTTCCCTTCCATCCTCAGCAGAAAAGCCCTGGGGCTGTGTCCTGGAGAGCGAGGGTGACGGGCCTCCAGTACGCCAGCCCCACAGCCCCCGAGGGGCCCGGTGCCAGGCCTGTGCTGAGAGTGGGCCCCTGGGACTGAACAGTGGCTTCTCTGTGTGGGTTGGGTCTCCTTCCCGGCCTTCCATCTTTCTCTTTCCCCTGGGAACAGAAGTGCATGGGAGCAGAGAAGGGTCGCCCATTCGTGACCTCCACGTTTTAGGTCAGGCACTGAGGCAGGAGCTGGGAGAAAGAGGTGAGACACCCTTTCCACTCGCTCAGAATACACAGTACCTTGCACTTTCTCTTGAGACGCATAAACCACCGCCAGCTGGGGCTGACTCACCTCTCTGCCTGCCCGTTGTCTCTTTCAACAATGGGCCCTGTGTCCATCTGAGCCCTTTTGAATAAATACTCTTTATAACCGAGATTTTTAGAAGCTTAGTCTGCTGTAGGGGTTCTAGGGCATGTCCGCTTCTTTGTCTTTAATGTATTCCTAAGGAACGACTGCTCAGCCTGAGTGAATGCCCCGAGACTTACCAACCGGAGCCTTGGAGTCTGGGGCGGCCTCAGTCAGCTCCCAGCAGCCCAAGACGGCGCCCATGTTGGGCCCTCCCTTCCTGCCCTGCAGGGACAGTGATGTGCTGGCGACAGCTGGTTTGACAAGCCTAGAGACCATGCCCGCTCTGCTCCTTTGACCTCAAGGTGCTGCCAAGACTGATTTCTGTCCCAAGTTGCTGATTTTCCCAGCAAGATTGTATCTGCTAACCCAGGCTGTCAGTTAGGACTTTGACCTCTCCTGGGGCAGCAGGGGGTGATTCCCAGGGAATCAGCAGCAACTTCCCCCTCTGCCTCTCTCTTCCCCTTGGAGACTGTTCTCATTGATAGCCTTTCTGAGCCATAGTGGCATCTGGGAGGCATTCTGTTACAGTCTGAGATGGAAAGAATTGAACCGTCAGTGTGATTTGCTCTTGTTAAAACTGCCCCTAACTTTATTTTTAATCTGATTAATATACCCTTTGGCAGGTGGGTTTATTTTCTCCTACTAAGGATGTACCCATCTGAAAGGAACTAGAATAAGATGGAGAAAGAGGAACGGTAAAATCCTTCAGCATCTTTTGTATTCCAACCTGTGTTTCTGCAAAGTGCCTCTCTGTTCTGTAGATATCATCTGGTAACTGGCGTATTTATCAGTCAGCACACACTCTCAGCTCCGTTGTGTATGTGCATGGGTGTGGGTGTGAGATACCACACGGTAATCTTCCACCCTTTCCCTCTTGGGCTGCTTATGCCTGATGGCGCATTTCTTTGTTCGTATTTATTACTTCACATTTGCCTGGGCGAGTGGAGAAGGTAGGAGGCTGTGTTGCCCCATCCAGCAGCCAGAAAATACTCCCTACTTCTACGAAAAGCTTTTCCCACATGCCTAGTGTCCTGGTGTCCAAGGATAAATCAACCTTGCTTTCGATGATATACCCTCCTTGAATGCTGGCTCCTTGGTGCTGGTGAGAGGTCCTTACCATCCTGACTTGGACCTTAAACGTTGTTCTACAGGAGTATTCTTTCCCCCTAGAGCTCCCTTAGAAGAGAGAATTGAATGAAAGTTCTCTGTATAAGTGGCAGAAACAAGTGTCCCTTCAGAGGAACCTCAGAGGTCATTTCCTACAGCCCTCTAGCCAGGAGTGTCTGGGATCCATGCAGAATGGCTCTGCACCATGGCTGGGCTGGGAGCAGAGGGTAATCGTCTTGAGACTCTTCCCACGACCCTGTGTCTTGGTCCTGACAAAACCTGCATCTGGTGGGGGCTGGTGGGGAGACAGGGAACCTAAGGAATGCTGCTGGCTGGAGCCACCTTTGACAGGAAGGCATAGGACACAGCATCTTTGTCTCTTCTCAGAGCCAGTGGTGCAGAGGGGAGAAAACCCAGAGTTGGGGCTTCCCCTTGCTGAGCTGAGGCAGAGGCAGGTAGGGGCAAGAAGCCATACATTTCCCTCTTTAAAGGAGCTGACTGTACTCCTTACTTTAGTCTTCCCCTTGCTGGTTCATATCCGAGACTCTGTAATATAGTCTTTTTCTTCTTGAGGAAAGATGCAGTAGCTCTTTTTTTTTTTTTAAAGCACTTTTGGGGGTTGGGAAAGGAAAACTTTGAAAGTAAAATAATAAAAAACCGGCCACTCTGCCATTACACGCACATAAATAGCTACACCATCGTGAGGCTGCACTCTCACTTTGCCATAGCAACCTCAGCAAGTGTTTATAGCAGCCTCTCGCCCGGCTGGAAAACAGCAGCTGCTGCAGCTCACCCGCCACACCCGTGCCTCCTGGGCCTCAGAGCAGCGGGCACCTTCCCCCCACACACACCGCCCCGCCCCGCCCCGAGGTGTGGTGGGGCCATGGGAAATGGCAGAGCCAAGGCATCCTGGGATCCAGATGTGCAGCCGTGTCCGACTCTACGACCCCATGGACTGTAGCCCTCCAGACTCCTCTGTCCATGGAATCTTCCAGTTAAGAACACTGGAGTGGGTTGCCATTTCATTCTCCAGGGAACCTTCCTGACCCAGGGATCGAACCCGAGGCTCCCGCGTCTCCTGCACTGGCAGGAACAAACTATGCCACCTAGGAAGCCCTCAGATGTCCTGAGGAGTGGTAATATCCCAAAAACCTGAAGTAAGGGATGGGTGTCTTTCCTGCCTGTTTCTACCCTTTCCCCTGGGCATCACCCCATCTCTCATCTGCAAAGTCAGAACCAAAGTGCAGGGGTGCTTAGCTGCACATGAACCCAAAAGGGGTCTGGGTTCTGAACCTCACGAGGCAGCTTTTTTTAACTTTCTAAATAAACCCTGGCTTCTGTTGTAGCCTCTTCAGGGAGGTCCTCTCAAGTCTGTTTTCTCAAGGACTCACAGGACACAGCGGCTTCCCTTAGGAAGATCATGGATCTCTCTGAGAATGAGGCTGCCCTGAGATGAACAGAAGCAGAGATCAACATTCTGGAAGGACTAAAGGAGGGGGAGATGGGACAAGACCCTCGTGTGACTCCCCTGTCAGCCTGGATCTGAGGACAGTGTTGGGCCTGGGCCTCTGTTGTGAGCCTTGGTTGCTTTATCTTGGTGTCGCTGGAGATTTACAAGGATGTAAACTCTACATCCTTCTCAAGTGTGGTACCCAGACCAGCAGCAGCATCCCCTTGTCAGGGAGCTTGTTTCAATGCACATCCTCAGACTTCCTGAACCAGCAACTCTGGGAACCCTCCCGGAAGTCTGTCTTTTTTTTTTTTTTTTTTTAATTTATTTGCAGGGAAGCAATGTAAACACAGACATAGAGAACAGACCTATAGCCACGGGGTCAGGGAGAAAGGAGAGGGTGGAATGTATGGAGAGAGTAACATGAAAACCTACACTGCTGCTGCTGCTGCTAAGTCGCTTCAGTCGTGTCCAACTCTGTGCGACCCCATAGACTGCAGCTACCATATGTAAAATAGACAGCCAATAGCAATTTGCTCTAAGACCCAGGGAACTTGGCTCTGCAACTTCCCAGGAGTCTTGATGCTCACGTAGGTTTCAGAACCCCTGCTGTAAGTGCAAGAAAGTATGATCTGCCCAATTTCAGGAGACCCGCGCTGACTTAGCGGCTCCTAGATATACAATGTATAAACAAAGAAGAGTGAAACTGGGATGGTAAGGTGACTTATTCAGGAGTGCTCCCAAATCTCTGTCCTGATAAATGCCATCTTCTCAGCATGGAGCCCTTGCCCGTTTGTCTGAAGCTTCCAGGAACTAGCTGGGTTGAGAGGTCTGGATTAGACAGGGCCGGGGGTGGCTGTCTGTACTGACAAGACTGTCATGAAGCGGACAGAGGCAACAGGAGTACCAGCCAGGCAATGTGGTACTCTGGGGCACACAGGAATGTTATTTTGCTTCCTCTCCTCCTGAGCCCCTGGGACAGCTGCCCACAGCACACCCTTTTGGTGGATGACATGTGACCTCCCTCGTACCCTGAGGCTTCCACCAGAGGCTGAGTCTAGGAGCAACGAGATGCTGACCAACTCCAATAGCCGAGGGAGGCTGACCCTTCTCCCTCTCCGTGAGCATGGCACGGTTCTCTTGAAATTTGTTCGTAAAAATAACACAGGATATAGTCCAGCTGCTAAATAGCACCCCCTCTTTTTCCCATGGGGACAAAACGTGAAAAAACCACCTGAGCACCAAGAAAGGCAGTCTGTTGCCCATGAATGTATGTGTCCTGGGTCTGTGAAAGCTGCTGCCCGAGGGTCTTCCTCCTGTCTGCTGATGTAGTGGCACTGTCCCGGTTTCAAGCAGCTGCTCCTCACTTAGTGTAAGAGGAAGGTGCCCTTCTAACCCATGTCCAGCGCATTTCCCACCATCTGGCCAGCATTCCTTGCCTCAGACAACAAACCTTCCGGAATGGACGGTTACTCCCGCTTGAACTCAGCTCTTGTCCTCCTTCATCCACTGAAGGGGGTTACTATTCCATCCTCTACATTTTTCTTTTTTTCCTGAGCTCCAGCTTTCTGTGAACACTCCCTTAACATCCCTTGAGTCACAGGCAGCCATAGGAGTGACCCAGGCCAATATGACTCAGATTATTTGGAAATAGGGTATATTCCCTATGGCTCTAGGCCTAAGGGACTGCACATTTTCATTTTGATCTATTGATGCTATTTTTAGGATGAATCCAGGAGGGTAACAGAGCCCTGTTAGAGACTTTTCAGCTTCAGTTTCCCAACCCATGTCATGAAACTTCCTGTCTTCACCTTGATGGTTCTGGGGTCTCCGACAGGGGCTGGATCAGTAGATATCAGGAGCAGAGTATCGTCAGCCTTGGGCCAATTCTCGACATCACTGTGTAGAGAGAGCTTGTGCTCTCTGTGGGCCTGGCCTTCTCCCTGCCATCTGAGGGCGTCTGGCCACAACTGGCAAGTTTTGTCCTCATTGTCATAGCATATCTTAGACAGTACAGTCCCTCCAAGTCTGAAAGGCTTCAGTAGCGTAGTCTGTTTTATCTTTTTCCCGTTTCAGGTGCAGACTGTTGAGTCAATCGTACTGTGGATTCATGATCCAGTATTAACCGTGATCCATACAAGGCTCTTCCTATGCTCCCTGTTCCATATTCCACATTTTTTCCCTTCCCTCCCTGTGAGCAGCATTCTAATGTGTGTCTTTTTGTTTAAATATGTCCCTGAAAATGTATAGTTTTGCTTTAGATGCATATGTTTTTAATTTTTGTTAAAGTACCTTTTTTTTTTAATCTGCACTAAGCACTGTTTTTAAGATCAGCAATATTGTGTGTACATCTGATCTGTGTTTCTGTTGCATGATATTCTCTGTTATCTAGCTTATGTATTTTTTCTGCCCATCCGTGGGAGAGGGGATCCCAAATTGCCTTCAACTCTGTCACCACAAATAATACATAGACTTAGTTTGGTCAAGTGCAAGGTGGCTCCAAGGAGGAGGGGGAGATTCTGAATCCCTGAGACCCAGGGCTTGAGGGCACCACATCTTCTCTACACAGATGCTTTGATTCTGGCACTGCATTTCTGCTACTGAATTGAAGAAGACCTTCTCAGTGTAGCTTACCTGGTAGTTCAAATGGTAAAGAATCTGCCTGCAATGCAAGAGACCTGGTTCAATCCCTGGGTCAGGAAGATTCCCCAAGAGAAGGAAATGACAACCCACTCCAGTTTTCTTGCCTAGGAAATCCCATGGACAGAGGAGCCTGGCAGGCTACAGTCCATGGGGTCGCAAAGAGTCAGACACTCACTTTTTCTGGGTAGCAGGCTTGTGGGGAGGGAGCGGGTAAGCCAGGAGGCCTCCTGTAAGCCACCTCCTCACCAGCAAGTGATGTCTTCGCTTTAGGAAGGGAGTACCCACCAGAACCCAGGTCCCAGGGGCTGGCAGAGAATTAGCATCAGATTCCACCACCGCAGGCTGCAGTGTGCCATGCTGTGGTCAGTACGGAGGCCTAGTTTTGCTACCTTAGCCCTCCCTTGGCTTCCTAGCACCAACCTGGCTATTGCTGGTGATGAGAGGAGGTGCCACCCACCACCTGAACTCCTGCCAGCACCCTCTGCCCCAACTTTCTGCCCATATCCCTCCACAGGGCCTCAGAGACTGGAGGAGGGTGTGCAAGCCAGGCACTTGGCAAGCCAGCAGGCACTAGGGCAGGGGGAAGGAAGGAGAACCCTGAACCACAAGCAGGGCGGCTGCGCGACCCAAATGGTGAGAATTGGCGCTGGTGGGCCAGCCTTTGGTCAGGGGAATAAGAGGCCTGTCACGTCATGAGGATGGAGCAAAGCAGCCTCCGCGTGGTATTTAGACCTTCAGAGCTGGGCCAGCCAAGGATGTCTCATGCAGGGCAGCCTGCCATGTGCAGGTGCTTGCCAGCTCTCATGAAAGGCCTCTTAGAGGTATGCCAGTGACGAGACAAAGAGTGAAGCTGAAGACACTGCAGGGAACTGCCCCTGTGGGAGTAAGAAGAGAAGAGGTGTCTCCGCGCCTCTCCGCATCCCAGGGCTGATGCCCCGAGTGTGAGGGGATGGAGTACAGGGAGCCTTCAGCCCCCTCCTTCAGCCTCTGAGTGGGAACTGGATATACTTGGAGTCATGCCATCTGAAGCCAAGGGCATTCTGGCTGGGGCACATGTTTGTGGGGGCAGGGCTGGAGTGGAGGGCGTCAGCCCTTCATAAGCTGTGACCTACTGCTGTGATTTCCCAGGAAGCTGAAAGAGGTGAGGAGGTGTTTCCTTGATGTGTGATAGAGCCTTTAGGGGCTCTGGGCCAGATAGGTTTATATGGGCTTCTCGTCAAGCTTTAGGAAGTAAATCTGTAGCTTTGTTTCCATTTTCGTAGAGGATTGACCTTGTACTTGAGGCTTTGGATTCAGGCTAGGACACAAATCCTGGTTCTCAGAATCTGTATTTCCCTCCTATAAAAAGGCGTGCCCTCCTTACAAGGCTGTTAATGAAGATTCAGAGAAACAATAGGTGGAATAATGAGAATAACGACTATGTATGGACCAACCACTACATAACAGCTGCGATGCTAGGCTGCTGTTTGTTTATCAGTAATAACACTTGCGTATGTCCATGAATCTCTCTCTCTGAATGGGAAAGGGTGGGCCTGAGGCAGGGTTTGTGCTCAGTTTGGCTGGAGCTGAGCTCCTTAGCATTCCCGGCAGGTCTTGCTGCGGTCTCCAGCCTGCAGCCTGGACCCGGGCCCCCTGCCATTTCCTTTCTCCTGTTTCCAGTCATACTTCATTTCCCATGCATCACGCCAGATTCATTAGCAGCCTTTGGCAGTGGAGATTCAGGGAGTGGGTTCCTTTCAGATCCTCAAAATACCCTACTGTCCCCTACATAGGAAGTTAACTCTTTTCCTCATATTCTGAGAGCGCCCCAGGAAGGTTTCGACGAGTGAGAGATTTCTTGGCAAAATTGGAGGAAACAGCGTCTGACTATTGTTTATGGCTTGGTGGCTTAAGACATGAGGTTTTTATCTCTGGCAGCTGCTCACTTTGGAACTTGCTAGGGAGGTTAGCTGCAAATGGAGTTATCAGGAAGTGTAGGGCGCTCTGCTTCTCAGGTATGTGTAGGAAATGGAGGGGATCTCTGATCCTGTGTGGAATGTGAGGGAACTCATTCTGAAAGAGAAAGAGCAAGTGCGAGAGTCAGTACTTCTCTAAGTGGTGATAAAGAGCCTGTTATATATTTGTCAGAAAATGAAGAGGCCCAGATTGGAGGGGAGGAGTAAGGCGCAAGAGGACCGCACAGCAAAGGCCACTGACTTGCCGAAGAGCAAGGCGCTTTTTATGGCTTTGAATCTCAGCGTCTTCATCTGGAGGGTGGGAGTCACAGCTGTCCTACCTAAAATCGGTATGCCAAATCCTGTCATGTGTCACTACAAGTTGTACAGCAGATATTACAGAACTTTAGGAGGAAAAAAATTAAAATGATTTAATGGTCATGTAAGTAGTAGGATTTCTTAACCCCTCAGGAAGGGAGGAAAATTCCCTCTTCTATCCTGTCATCATGAGGCTGGCAAAATGCTAGACATGGGAGTGAGAACACGCCTTACCCAGAAAGCCCCGAGCGGCATGACTAATCCTGACCTGACGGGAGGCGGTGGCCTCCCAGGCATCAGAGCGTTGTGCCCGGGGCTGAGGCTGCGTGAGCACTTACCGGTCGTTCCTTGCCAGTTNATGTGCTGGCGACAGCTGGTTTGACAAGCCTAGAGACCATGCCCGCTCTGCTCCTTTGACCTCAAGGTGCTGCCAAGACTGATTTCTGTCCCAAGTTGCTGATTTTCCCAGCAAGATTGTATCTGCTAACCCAGGCTGTCAGTTAGGACTTTGACCTCTCCTGGGGCAGCAGGGGGTGATTCCCAGGGAATCAGCAGCAACTTCCCCCTCTGCCTCTCTCTTCCCCTTGGAGACTGTTCTCATTGATAGCCTTTCTGAGCCATAGTGGCATCTGGGAGGCATTCTGTTACAGTCTGAGATGGAAAGAATTGAACCGTCGGTGTGATTTGCTCTTGTTAAAACTGCCCCTAACTTTATTTTTAATCTGATTAATATACCCTTTGGCAGGTGGGTTTATTTTCTCCTACTAAGGATGTACCCATCTGAAAGGAACTAGAATAAGATGGAGAAAGAGGAACGGTAAAATCCTTCAGCATCTTTTGTATTCCAACCTGTGTTTCTGCAAAGTGCCTCTCTGTTCTGTAGATATCATCTGGTAACTGGCGTATTTATCAGTCAGCACACACTCTCAGCTCCGTTGTGTATGTGCATGGGTGTGGGTGTGAGATACCACACGGTAATCTTCCACCCTTTCCCTCTTGGGCTGCTTATGCCTGATGGCGCATTTCTTTGTTCGTATTTATTACTTCACATTTGCCTGGGCGAGTGGAGAAGGTAGGAGGCTGTGTTGCCCCATCCAGCAGCCAGAAAATACTCCCTACTTCTACGAAAAGCTTTTCCCACATGCCTAGTGTCCTGGTGTCCAAGGATAAATCAACCTTGCTTTCGATGATATACCCTCCTTGAATGCTGGCTCCTTGGTGCTGGTGAGAGGTCCTTACCATCCTGACTTGGACCTTAAACGTTGTTCTACAGGAGTATTCTTTCCCCCTAGAGCTCCCTTAGAAGAGAGAATTGAATGAAAGTTCTCTGTATAAGTGGCAGAAACAAGTGTCCCTTCAGAGGAACCTCAGAGGTCATTTCCTACAGCCCTCTAGCCAGGAGTGTCTGGGATCCATGCAGAATGGCTCTGCACCATGGCTGGGCTGGGAGCAGAGGGTAATCGTCTTGAGACTCTTCCCACGACCCTGTGTCTTGGTCCTGACAAAACCTGCATCTGGTGGGGGCTGGTGGGGAGACAGGGAACCTAAGGAATGCTGCTGGCTGGAGCCACCTTTGACAGGAAGGCATAGGACACAGCATCTTTGTCTCTTCTCAGAGCCAGTGGTGCAGAGGGGAGAAAACCCAGAGTTGGGGCTTCCCCTTGCTGAGCTGAGGCAGAGGCAGGTAGGGGCAAGAAGCCATACATTTCCCTCTTTAAAGGAGCTGACTGTACTCCTTACTTTAGTCTTCCCCTTGCTGGTTCATATCCGAGACTCTGTAATATAGTCTTTTTCTTCTTGAGGAAAGATGCAGTAGCTCTTTTTTTTTTTTTAAAGCACTTTTGGGGGTTGGGAAAGGAAAACTTTGAAAGTAAAATAATAAAAAACCGGCCACTCTGCCATTACACGCACATAAATAGCTACACCATCGTGAGGCTGCACTCTCACTTTGCCATAGCAACCTCAGCAAGTGTTTATAGCAGCCTCTCGCCCGGCTGGAAAACAGCAGCTGCTGCAGCTCACCCGCCACACCCGTGCCTCCTGGGCCTCAGAGCAGCGGGCACCTTCCCCCCACACACACCGCCCCGCCCCGCCCCGAGGTGTGGTGGGGCCATGGGAAATGGCAGAGCCAAGGCATCCTGGGATCCAGATGTGCAGCCGTGTCCGACTCTACGACCCCATGGACTGTAGCCCTCCAGACTCCTCTGTCCATGGAATCTTCCAGTTAAGAACACTGGAGTGGGTTGCCATTTCATTCTCCAGGGAACCTTCCTGACCCAGGGATCGAACCCGAGGCTCCCGCGTCTCCTGCACTGGCAGGAACAAACTATGCCACCTAGGAAGCCCTCAGATGTCCTGAGGAGTGGTAATATCCCAAAAACCTGAAGTAAGGGATGGGTGTCTTTCCTGCCTGTTTCTACCCTTTCCCCTGGGCATCACCCCATCTCTCATCTGCAAAGTCAGAACCAAAGTGCAGGGGTGCTTAGCTGCACATGAACCCAAAAGGGGTCTGGGTTCTGAACCTCACGAGGCAGCTTTTTTTAACTTTCTAAATAAACCCTGGCTTCTGTTGTAGCCTCTTCAGGGAGGTCCTCTCAAGTCTGTTTTCTCAAGGACTCACAGGACACAGCGGCTTCCCTTAGGAAGATCATGGATCTCTCTGAGAATGAGGCTGC
>SJYW01049804.1:0-14250 GCA_006410735.1 Raphicerus campestris
ACTCGAGAAAAACCAGAAGCTTCACCCTTGCAGGTGGTGTGAGGCCCTTGTCCACTGCGGCATCCCGGGGGAAATCACCCATTCCCTCTTGGACCGTGAAATGCTCTTGAAAACCCTTGCTGTGATCCAAGAAGTTCCCCGTCCCACACGTCCCCACTCGAGAGGACCGCCGATGGTCCTGCCCCGACTCAAGAGGAGCTCCATTTTCCCATGCTCAGCTCTAGATGAGGGGTCCTTTCCCTGCTCCATCGAGAAAGGGTTCCCGGCACCCCCCTCGCACCCCAAGAGGAGGCACTCACACCAGGCATGTTCAGAGAAGCCTCAGACGTCAGGTCACATTTCCATAAGACTCTCAAATGCCTAGTCCACTCCAGACGAATCTGACTGTCCTGCACTTCCTCGACTGTCACCACGAGGCTCGACTCCAGCTCACTGGCACCTGTGATAGCCCTGGGGTACCTCAATATCAAGCCAATGATCCTTGTATCCGCTCGACAGGGACTCGGAGGATGTTGCTGCAGTTGGGGAGGAAAGCGGCTGTGCACGCCCCCAGGCGAGACCAGGCCTGACTCCCCTAAGGGGGCTCCAGGGGAACCCCAAGACGTATGTCAGCATGGGCGAGGCAAGCACAGGCTCTGGCCTCAGCACCAGACGAGGACTGAGGACCCGGCGACGTCTCGGGAGGAATCCCCACAGGTGCCTCGCAACTCGAATGGAGACTGGCCTCTCCTGAGGCCACAGCGGCGGGTCCCTGGGGTCCTGGTCATAACTCGAGAGGAGCCCCCACAACTTGAGAAAAACCTGAGGCTTCTCCCCTGCAGGGAAGGTGAGTCCCTCGTCCGCTGCAGATTCTGGGAGGAAATCACCCATTCCCTTCTGAACCTTGAAATGTTCCTTCCTACCCTTGTTGTGACCTAGGAAGTTTCCTGCCCCACCCTTCCCCACTGGAGAGGAACCCCGAGGGTGCTGCCACGACTCAAGTGAAGCCCCGTTTTCACCTGCTGAGCTCCAGGTGTCCTCAGTCGGGAAAGGTTTTGCGGTGTTCCCCTCGCATCCCAAGAGGGGCTCACACCTGGAAAGTCGGAGGAGGCTCACAGGTGGGGCCAACATTCCCCAAGTCCCCCAAATGCCTCGTCCACTTCAGATGAGCTGGGAATCCTTTCCCGATGGAGCAGGGAAAGGGCCCCTCTTCTAGAGCTGAGCATGGGAAAATGGAGCTTCTCTTGAGTCACAGTGGGACCCTCGTCAATCCTCTCGAGTTGGGCCGTGTGGGGCAGAGAACTTCTTGGGTCACAGCAAGGGTGTGAAAGAGAATTTTGAGGTCCAAGAGGGAACGGGTGATTTCCCCTGGGACGCCACAGCGGACAAGGGCTTCACTCCACCTGCAAGGGTGAAGCTTCTGGTTTTTCTTAAGTTGCAGCGGGGTTCTCTCGAGTTACGACGGGGAATACAGGGATCCGCTGCTGTGCATCCAGGATAGACCAGTCTCCGTGCAAGGGGCGAGGCATATTTGGGGATTCCTCCTGAGTGGCGCCAAGTCCTCAGTCCCCTTCTGGTGCTGAGGCTGCAGCCTGAGATTGCCTCGTCCATGCTGACATTTGTATTGGGCTTCCCCTGGAGCCCGCACAGGGGAATCAGGCTTCTTCTCGACTGGAGACATGCACGTACCCTTTCCTTCTCAACGGCAGTAACAGTGTCCGGTCCCTGTCTAGTGGATACAGGGATCTATGGCTTGTGTTCGAGGTACCCTAGGGCTGTCACACGTGCCAGTGTGCCAGAGTCGAGCCACGGGGTTACAGCCGAGACAGTGCAGGGCAGTCAGTTTCATCTGAAGTGGACGAGGCAATTGGGAGTCTTGGGAATGGTGGCCTAACCTGTGAGAGTCGTCCAGATTTTCCAGGTGCGAGCACCTCCTCTTGGGATGCGAAGGGAACACCGCACAAACTTTCCCCACAGAGCAGGGAAAGGGCCCCTCACCTGGAGCTCAGCAGGGGAAAACGGGTATGTCTTGAGTATTGGTGGGACCCTTGGGGTTCCTCTCGAGTGGCGACTGGTGGTGCGGGGAAGTTCTTGAGTCACAGCAAGTATGTGAAGGAGCCTTTCGAGGTCCACGAGGGATGCAGTGAATTCCCCTGAGATGCTGATGTGGACAAGGGCCACAACACGCCTGCAGGGGAGAAGCTTCTGGTTTTTCTTGAGGCAAGGTCCTCTCGAGTTATGACAGGGATCCCAGGAACCTGCCCCTGTATCCTCAGGAGAGCCCATTCTCAGTGCGAGTTGCAAGGTGCCTCTAGGGATTCCTCCCAGTCATTTCCGGGTCCTCAGTCCTCGTCTGGTGCTGAGGTCGGAGCCTGAGATTTCCTTGCTCATGCTTTCATTGGTCTTGAGGTTACTCTGGAGCCCCCAGAGGGGAGTCAAGCCTCTTCTCGCCTGGAGACTTGCATGGCCTCTTTCTTCCCCAACTGCAGCAGCAGTGTCCGGTTCCCCGTAAAGCAGATACAGGGATGTGTGGCTTGCCATCGAGGTACTCCAGGGCTGTCTCACGTGCCATTGTGTTGGGAGTTGAGCCTCGGGTTGACAGTCGAGACAGCGCAGGACAGTCATGTTCATCTGGAGTGGACGAGGCATCTGGGGATCTTGGGGAGTGGTGGTCGGACACCTGAGGCTCCTCCCGACTCTCCTGATGCGAGGCCACCCCTTGGGATACGAGGGGATCACTGGAAAACCTTTCCCAATGGAGCAGGGAATTAGCCCCTCATCTGGAGCTCAGGAGGGAAAAACGGGCCTCCTCTTGAGTCGTGGCCAGAACTTCAGGGTTCCTCTCAGGTGGATACGGTTGGGGCGGGGAACTTCCTAGGTCACAACAAGAATATGAAGGAGCCTTTTGAGGTCCAATAGGGAAGGTGTGATTTCCCCCGAGATTCTGCAGCAGTCAATGGACTCACCGCCCTGCAGGGGATAAGCTCTGGTTTTTCTCGAGTTGCAGCGGTGTCCTCTTGAGTTTTGACTGGGATCCCAGGGCCCCACCCCTGTGGCCTCAGGAGAGGCCAGTCTCCATGGGAGTTGCGAGGCACCTGTGGGAATTCCTGCAGAGAAGTGGCCGGGTCCTCAATCCTTGTCTGGTGCTGAAGCCTGAGCCTGTGCTTGCCTCGCCCATGCTGACATAGGTCTTGAGGTTCCTCTGGAACCCCCATAGGGGAGTCAGGCCTCTTCTCGCCTGGTGACGTGCACAGCCGCTTTCCTCCCCAACTGTAGCAACAGTGTCCGTGTCACTGTCTAGCAGAAACAGTAATCAGTGGCTTGACCTCGTGGTACCAGAGGGCTATCACATGTGCCAGTGTGCCGGAGTCAAGCCTCGGGGTGACAGTCGAGGCAGTGCTGGACAGTCGGGTTCATCTGGAGTGGACAAGGCATTTGGGAGTCTTGCGGAAATGTGACCCGACGCCTGAGGCTCCTCTAGACTTTACTGGTGTGAGTGCCCCCTCTTGGGATGCGAGGGGGGAGCCGGGAACCCTTTCCCAATGGCGCAGGGAAAGAGCACCTCATCTATAGCTGAGCATGGGAAAATGNAGATACAGGGATCATTGGCTTGAACTCGAGGTACCCTAGGGCTATCACATGTGCCAGTGAGCCAGAGTCGAGCCTTGGGGTGACAGTCGAGGCAGTGCAGGACAGGCAGATTCATCTGGAGTGAACTAGGCATTTGGGTGTCTTCTGGAAGTAACCTGATACCTGAGTCTTCTCTGGACTCGCCAGGTGTGAGTGCCTCCACTTGGCATGCTACGGGAGAGCTGGGAAACCTTTCCGGATGGAGCTGGGAAAGGGCCCCTCATATGGAGCTGAGCACGGGAAAATGGAGCTCCTCTTGAGTTGCAGCTGGATCCTCGGTGGTCCTCTCGAGTGGGGACTTGTGAGGCGGGAAATTTCTTGGGTCACAGCAAGGTTGTGAAAGAACATTTCAAGGTCCAAGTGGGAACGGGTGATTTCTGCTGGGATGCCACAGTGGACAAGGGCCTCACTCCACCTGCAAGGGTGAAGCTTCTGGTTTTTCTGGAGTTGCGGTGGGGTCCTCTCCACTTACGACAGGGACCACAGTGATCCACCCCAGTGGCCCCAGGATAGGCCAGTCTCCGTCCGAGGGGCAAGTCACATCTGGGGATTCCTCCCCAGTGACGCCCAGTTCTCAGTCCCCTTCTGGTGATGAGGCTGAATCCTGAGATTGCTTCGCCCGTGCTGATATTTGTATTGGGCTTCCCCTGGAGCCCACAGAGGGGAGTCAGGCCTCATCTCGACTGGAGGCATGCATGGTCGCTTACCTTACCAACTGCAGTAACATTTTCCGGGTCACTGTCGAGCAGATACAGGGAACTATGGCTTGCGCTCGATGTACCCTAGGGTTGTCACAGGTGCCAGTGTGCTGGAGTCGAGCCTCGCAGTTTCAGTCGAGGCAGTGAAGGGCAGTCAGGTTCATCTGAAGTGGAAGAGGCATTTGGGGGTATTGAGGAGTGGTGGCCCAACCTGTGAGACTCCTCCCGACTTTCCAGGTGTGAACACCTCCTTTTGGGATGCGAGAGGAACACCGCAAAACCTTTCTCGATGGATCAGAGAAAGGACCCCTAATTTGGAGCTCAGCAGTGGAAAACGGGGCTCCTTTGTGTCTTGTCGGGACACTTGGGGTTCCTCTCGAGTGGGGGACGGGTGTGGAGGGGAATTACTTGGGTCACAGCAAGGGTGTGAAGAAGCAGGACAGTCAGGTTCATCTGGCGTGGACTAGGCATTTTGGGGTCTTGCGGAAATGTGACCCAACACCTGAGGCTTGTCTGGACTCGCCTGGTTTGAGTGCCTCCTCTGACGATGTGAAGGGAGACCCAGGAACCCTTTCCCGATGGAGCAGGGAAAGGGCCCCTCCTTTGGAGCTGAGCATGGGAAAATGGAGCTCCTCTTGAGTCGTGGCGGGACCCTCTGCAGTCCTCTTGAGTGAGGACGAGTGGGGCAGGGAACTTCTTGGGTCACAGCAAGGGTGTGAAAGAGCATTTCGAGGTCCAAGAGGGAACGGTGATTTCACTCGGGACACCGTGTGCAAGAGTGAAGCTTCCGGTTTTTCTCAAGTTGAGGGGGGGTCCTCTTGAGTTTGGACGAGGACCACAGGGATCCGCCCCTCTGGCCCCAATATAGGCCAGTCTCCGTGCGAGGGGCGAGGCACATCTGGGGATTCCTCCCCAGTGGCGCCAAGTCCTAAGTCCCCTTCTGGTGCTGAGGTTGCAGCCTGCGATTGCCTCGCCCGTGCTGACATTCGTGTTTGGCTTCCCCTGGAGCCTGCAAAGGGAAGTCAGCCCTCTTCTCGACTGGAAACATGCACGGCCGCTTTCCTTCCCAACTGCAGTAACAGTGTCCAGGTCCCTGTCGAGCAGATACAGGAATCTATATCTTGCGCTCGAGGTACCCTAGGGCTGTCACACGTGCCAGTGTGCCGGAGTCGAGGCTCGGGGTTACAGTTAGGTAGTACAGGGCAGTCAGATTCCTCTGAAGTGGACGAGGCATTTGGGGGTCTTGGGGAATGGTGGCCAAACTGTGAGACTCCTCCCGAATTTCCAAGTTGAAGCATCTCCTCTTGGGATGCGAGGGAACACCGTGAAACTTTACCTGACAGATCAGGGAAAGGGCCCCTCATCTGGATCTCAGCAAGGGAAAACAGGGCTCATCTTGAGACTTGGCATGACCCTTGGCATTCCTTTTGAGTGGGGACGGGTAGGGCGGGGAACTTCCTGGGTCACAGCAAGTGTGTGAACAAGCCTTTCGAGGTCCACGAGGGATGGGGTGAATTTCGCTGAGATGCCGTTGCGGACAAAGGCCACACCATGCCTGCAGGGGAGAAGCTTCCACTTTTACTCGAGTTGTGCCGGGGTCCTCTCGAGTTACGAAGGGTACCCCTGGTACCCGCCCCTATATCCTCAGGGGAGACGTTACTCAGTGGGAGTTGCAAGGCGCCTCTGGAGATTCTTCCCAATTCATTGCCGAGTCCTCAGACCTCGTCTGGTGCTGAGGTCGGAGCCTGAGATTTCCTCACTCATGCTTTCATAGGTCTTGAGATTACGCTGTAGCCCCCACAGGGAAGTCAGGCCTCTTCTCGCCTGAGAGGGAACGAGAGATTTCCCCTGGTATGTCGCAGAGGACAAGGGCCTCACTCAGCCTGCAAGGATAAAGCTTCTGGTTTTTCTCGAGTTGCAGCAGGGTCCTCTCAAGTTACGAAGGGGACTACAGGGATCTGCCCCTGTGGCCCCAGTATAGGCCAGTCTGCGTGCGAGGGGCTCAGGAAACCTGGGGATTCCTCCCCAGTGGTGCCAAGTTCTCAGTCCCCTTCTGGTGCTGAGGCTGCAACCTGATATTGCCTCGCCCCTGCTGACATTTCTATAGGGCTGCCTCTGAAGCCTGAGAGGGGAGTCAGGCCTCCTCTCGCCTGTAGACTTGCACGGCCTCTTTCTTCCCCAACTTCAGCAGCAGTGTCCGGCACCCCGTAAAGCAGATACAGGGATCTGGGGCTTGACATCGAGGTACTCCAGGGCTGTCTCACGTGTTAGGATTCGAGCCTCGGGATGACAGTCGAGACAGTGCAGGGCAGTCATGTTCATCCGGAGTGGATGAGGCATTTGGCGATATTCGGGAGTGGTGGTCGGACACCTGAGGCTCCTCCTGACTCTCCTGATGTGAGGCAACCTTTTAGGATGTTAGGGGAGCACCGGAAAACCTATCCCGATGGAGCAGGGAAAGGACCCCTCATGTGGAGCTCAGCAGGGGAAAATGGGGCTCCTCTTGAGTCGCAAGGGACCCTCGGCGTCCTTCTCCAGTGTGGACGGTTGGGGCGGCGAACTTCCTAGTTCACAACAAGGGTATGAAGGAGCCTTTCGAGGTCCAAGAGTGAAGGGGTGGTTTCCCCCGAGATGCTACAGTGAACAAGGGACTCAACCTCCCTCCAGGGGTAAAGCCTCTGGTTTTTCCCGAGATGCGGCGGGGTCCTCTCGAGCTACAACAGGGACTCCAGGGATCCGCTGCTGTGGCCTCAGGAGAGGCCAGTCTCCATGCGAGTTGCGAGGCACCTGTGAGGATTCCTCCAAAGACAATGCCAGGTCCTCAGTCCTCGTCTGGTGCTGAGGCCGGAGCCTGTGCTTCCCTCGCCTATGATGACATAGGCCTTGGGGTTCCCCTGGAACCCCCATAGGAAAGTCAGTACTCATCTTGCCTGGGCCGTGCACAGCCGCTTTCCTTCCCAACTGCAGCAACAGTGTCCAGTCCCCTGTCGANAGTTGAAGCATCTCCTCTTGGGATGCGAGGGAACACCGTGAAACTTTACCTGACAGATCAGGGAAAGGGCCCCTCATCTGGATCTCAGCAAGGGAAAACAGGGCTCATCTTGAGACTTGGCATGACCCTTGGCATTCCTTTTGAGTGGGGACGGGTAGGGCGGGGAACTTCCTGGGTCACAGCAAGTGTGTGAACAAGCCTTTCGAGGTCCACGAGGGATGGGGTGAATTTCGCTGAGATGCCGTTGCGGACAAAGGCCACACCATGCCTGCAGGGGAGAAGCTTCCACTTTTACTCGAGTTGTGCCGGGGTCCTCTCGAGTTACGAAGGGTACCCCTGGTACCCGCCCCTATATCCTCAGGGGAGACGTTACTCAGTGGGAGTTGCAAGGCGCCTCTGGAGATTCTTCCCAATTCATTGCCGAGTCCTCAGACCTCGTCTGGTGCTGAGGTCGGAGCCTGAGATTTCCTCACTCATGCTTTCATAGGTCTTGAGATTACGCTGTAGCCCCCACAGGGAAGTCAGGCCTCTTCTCGCCTGAGAGGGAACGAGAGATTTCCCCTGGTATGTCGCAGAGGACAAGGGCCTCACTCAGCCTGCAAGGATAAAGCTTCTGGTTTTTCTCGAGTTGCAGCAGGGTCCTCTCAAGTTACGAAGGGGACTACAGGGATCTGCCCCTGTGGCCCCAGTATAGGCCAGTCTGCGTGCGAGGGGCTCAGGAAACCTGGGGATTCCTCCCCAGTGGTGCCAAGTTCTCAGTCCCCTTCTGGTGCTGAGGCTGCAACCTGATATTGCCTCGCCCCTGCTGACATTTCTATAGGGCTGCCTCTGAAGCCTGAGAGGGGAGTCAGGCCTCCTCTCGCCTGTAGACTTGCACGGCCTCTTTCTTCCCCAACTTCAGCAGCAGTGTCCGGCACCCCGTAAAGCAGATACAGGGATCTGGGGCTTGACATCGAGGTACTCCAGGGCTGTCTCACGTGTTAGGATTCGAGCCTCGGGATGACAGTCGAGACAGTGCAGGGCAGTCATGTTCATCCGGAGTGGATGAGGCATTTGGCGATATTCGGGAGTGGTGGTCGGACACCTGAGGCTCCTCCTGACTCTCCTGATGTGAGGCAACCTTTTAGGATGTTAGGGGAGCACCGGAAAACCTATCCCGATGGAGCAGGGAAAGGACCCCTCATGTGGAGCTCAGCAGGGGAAAATGGGGCTCCTCTTGAGTCGCAAGGGACCCTCGGCGTCCTTCTCCAGTGTGGACGGTTGGGGCGGCGAACTTCCTAGTTCACAACAAGGGTATGAAGGAGCCTTTCGAGGTCCAAGAGTGAAGGGGTGGTTTCCCCCGAGATGCTACAGTGAACAAGGGACTCAACCTCCCTCCAGGGGTAAAGCCTCTGGTTTTTCCCGAGATGCGGCGGGGTCCTCTCGAGCTACAACAGGGACTCCAGGGATCCGCTGCTGTGGCCTCAGGAGAGGCCAGTCTCCATGCGAGTTGCGAGGCACCTGTGAGGATTCCTCCAAAGACAATGCCAGGTCCTCAGTCCTCGTCTGGTGCTGAGGCCGGAGCCTGTGCTTCCCTCGCCTATGATGACATAGGCCTTGGGGTTCCCCTGGAACCCCCATAGGAAAGTCAGTACTCATCTTGCCTGGGCCGTGCACAGCCGCTTTCCTTCCCAACTGCAGCAACAGTGTCCAGTCCCCTGTCGAGCAGATACAGGGATCAGTGTCTTGACCTCGAGGTACCACAGGACTATCACACGTTCCAATGTGCCAGTGTCGAGCCTCAGGGTGACCGACGAGGGAGTGCACGACAATCAGATTCATCTGGAGTGGACTAGGCATTTGGGGGTCTTGCAGAAATGTGACCCGACACCTGAGGCTTCTCTGGATTCGCCTGGTGTGAGTGCCTCCTCTTGGGATGTGATGGGACAGCCGGGAACCCTTTCTTGATGGAGCAGAGAAAGGGCCCCTCATCTGGAGATGAGCATGGAAAACCAGAGCTCCTCTTGAGTCGCGGCGGGACCATCGGCGGTCCTCTCGAGTGGGGACGTGTGGGTTGGGGAACTTCTTGGGTCACAGCAAGGTTGGGAAAGAGCATTTTGAGGTCCAAGAGGGAATGGGTGATTTCCCCTGGGACACAGCAGTGAACAAGGGCCTCACTCCGCCTGCAAGGGTGAAGCTTCTGGTTTTTCTCGAGTTGCGGCGGGGTCCTCTCGAGTTATAAAGGGAACCACAGGGAACCTCCCCTTTGGCCCCAGGATGGGCTAGTCTCAGTGGGAGGGGTGAGGCACATCTTGGGATTTCTCCTCAGTGGCGCCAAGTCCTCAGTCCCCTTTTGGTGCTGAGGCTGCAGCCTGAGATTGCCTCGGCTGTGCTGACATTTGTATTGTGCTTCCCCTGGAGCCCGCAGAGGGGAGTCAGGCCTCGACTCGACTGGAGACCTGCACAGCCGCTTTCTTTCCCAAATGCAGTAACAGTGTCCAGGTCCCTGTCCAGCAGATACAGGGANTGCTTCCCCTGGAGCCTGCAGAGGGGAGTCAGGCCTCGACTCGACTGGAGACCTGCACAGCCGCTTTCTTTCCCAAATGCAGTAACAGTGTCCAGGTCCCTGTCCAGCAGATACAGGGATCTATGGCTTGCACTCGAGGTACCCTAGGGCAGTCACACGTGCCAGTGTGCTGCAGTCATGCCTCTTGGTTACAGTCGAGGCAGTGCAGGGCAGTCAGGTTCACCTGAAGTGAACAAGGCATTTGGGGGTCTTGGAGAATGGTGGCCCAACCTGTGAGACTCCTATCGACTTTCAAGATGCGAGCACCTCCTTTTGGGATGTGAAGGGAACACCCCGAAACCTTTCCCGACAGAGCAGGGAAAGGGCCCCTCTTGTGGCGCTCAGTAGGGGAAAAAGGGGCTCACTTGAGAAGCGGTGGGATGCTCGGGGAGCCTCTCAAGTGGGGACGGGTGGGGCGGGGAACTTCCTAGTTCACAACAAGGGTATAAAGGAGCCTTTCCAGGTTCAAGAGGGAAGGGTTTATTTTCACCAAGATGCTGCAGCGGACAAGGGACTCACCCTCCCTGCAGGGGAGAAGCTTCTGGTTTTTCTCGAGTTGCAGCAGGTCCTCTCGAATTATGACGGGTTTCCCAGGGACCCGCTGCTTTGGCTTGAGGAGAGGCCAGTCTTCCTGCGAGTTACGAGGCACATGTGGGGATACCACCCGAGACGTTGCCTGGTCCTCAGGCCACGTCGGGTGCTGAGGCCTGAGCCTGTGCTTGCCTCACCCATGCTGACATAGGTCTTGGGGTTCCATTGGAGCCCCCATAGGGGAGTCAGGCTTCGTCTCGCCTGGGGACGTGCACAGCCACTTTCCTCCCCAACTTCAACAACAGTGTCGGGGTCCCTTTCGAGCAGATACAGGGATCAGTGGCTTGATCTCCAGGTACCCTAGGGCTGTCACACGTGCCAGGGTGCTGGGGTTGAGCCGTGGGGTGACAGTTGAGGCAGTGCACAACAGTCAGATTCATCTGAATTGGACGAAGAATTTGGGGGTCTTGAGGAAATGTGACCCGACGCCTGAGGCTTCTCTGGACTCGCCTGGTATCACTGCCTCCTCTTGGGATGTGAGGGGAGAGCCGGGAACCCTTTCCCGATGGAGCAGGGAAAGGGCCCCTCATCTGGAGCTGAGTATGAGAAAATGAGGCTCCTCTTGAGATGTGGCGGGACCCTCGGCGGTCCTGTCGAGTGTGGACGTGTGGGGCGGGGAACTTCTTGGGTCACAGCAAGGGTGTGAAAGAGCATTTCGAGGACCAAGCAGGAACTGGTGATTTCCCCGGGATGCCGCAGCGGACAAGGGCCTCACTCCGCCTGCAAGGCTGAAGCTTCTATTTTTTCTCGAATTGCGGCGGGGTCCTCTCAACTTACGACAGGGACCACAGGGATCCGACGCTGTGGCCCCAGGAGAGGCCAGTCTCCATGCGAGGGGCGAGGTACTTCTGGGGATTCCTCCCCAGTGGCGCCAAGTCCTCAGTCCCCTTCTGGTGCTGAGGCTGCAGCCTGAGATTGCCTCGCCCGTGCTGACATTTGTATTGGGCTTCCTCTGGAGAGGGGAGTCAGGTCTCGTCTCGACTGGAGACATGCACGGCCGCTTTCCTTCCCAACTTCAGAAACAATGTCCGGGTCACTGTTGAGCGGATACAGGGATATCTATGGCTTGCACTCGTGGTACCCTAGGGCTGTCACACATGCAAGTGTGCCAGAGTCAATCCTTGGGGTTCAAGTCGAGGCAGTGCAGGGCAGTCAGGTTCATTTGAAGTGGAGAAGGCATTTGGGAGTCTGGGGGAATGGAGGCCCAACCTGTGAGACTCCTCCCGACTTTCCAGGTGCGAGCACCTGCTCTTGGGATGCGAGGGGAACACAGCGAAACCTTTCCCGACGGAGAAGGGAAAGGGATCCTAATCTGGAGCTCAGCAGGGGAAAACGCGGCTCCTGTTGAGTCTTGGTGGGACCCTTGGGGTTCCTTGCGAGTGAGGACGGGTGGGACGGGAAACTTCTTGTGTCTCATCAAGGGTGTGAAGGAGCCATTCAAGGTCCATGAGGGACTGGGTGAATTCCCCTGAGATGCCTTTGCGGACAAGGCCCACACCACGCATGCAGGGGAGAAGCTTCTGGTTTTTCTCGAGTTGCGGCAGGGTCCTCTCGACTTAAGATGGGGACCCAAGGGACCCACCGCTGTGGACTCAGGAGAGGCCAGTCTTCATGCTTGTTGCTAGGCACCTGTGGGTATTCCTTCCGAGACGTCGCCAGGTCCTCAGTCCTCATCTGGTGCTGAGGCAGGTGCCTGAACTTGCCTCGCCCATGCTGAAACAGGTCTTGGGTTCCCCTGGAGCCCCCATAGCGGAGTCAGGCCTTGTCTTGCCTGGGGACGTGCATAGCCGCTTTCCTCCCCAACTGCAGCAACAGTGTTCGGGTCCCTGTCGAGCAGGTACAGGGATCAGTGGCTTGACCTCGTGGTAACTCAGGGCTATCACACGTGCCAGTGTGCCAGATTTGAGCCNCCAAAGACAATGCCAGGTCCTCAGTCCTCGTCTGGTGCTGAGGCCGGAGCCTGTGCTTCCCTCGCCTATGATGACATAGGCCTTGGGGTTCCCCTGGAACCCCCATAGGAAAGTCAGTACTCATCTTGCCTGGGCCGTGCACAGCCGCTTTCCTTCCCAACTGCAGCAACAGTGTCCAGTCCCCTGTCGAGCAGATACAGGGATCAGTGTCTTGACCTCGAGGTACCACAGGACTATCACACGTTCCAATGTGCCAGTGTCGAGCCTCAGGGTGACCGACGAGGGAGTGCACGACAATCAGATTCATCTGGAGTGGACTAGGCATTTGGGGGTCTTGCAGAAATGTGACCCGACACCTGAGGCTTCTCTGGATTCGCCTGGTGTGAGTGCCTCCTCTTGGGATGTGATGGGACAGCCGGGAACCCTTTCTTGATGGAGCAGAGAAAGGGCCCCTCATCTGGAGATGAGCATGGAAAACCAGAGCTCCTCTTGAGTCGCGGCGGGACCATCGGCGGTCCTCTCGAGTGGGGACGTGTGGGTTGGGGAACTTCTTGGGTCACAGCAAGGTTGGGAAAGAGCATTTTGAGGTCCAAGAGGGAATGGGTGATTTCCCCTGGGACACAGCAGTGAACAAGGGCCTCACTCCGCCTGCAAGGGTGAAGCTTCTGGTTTTTCTCGAGTTGCGGCGGGGTCCTCTCGAGTTATAAAGGGAACCACAGGGAACCTCCCCTTTGGCCCCAGGATGGGCTAGTCTCAGTGGGAGGGGTGAGGCACATCTTGGGATTTCTCCTCAGTGGCGCCAAGTCCTCAGTCCCCTTTTGGTGCTGAGGCTGCAGCCTGAGATTGCCTCGGCTGTGCTGACATTTGTATTGTGCTTCCCCTGGAGCCTGCAGAGGGGAGTCAGGCCTCGACTCGACTGGAGACCTGCACAGCCGCTTTCTTTCCCAAATGCAGTAACAGTGTCCAGGTCCCTGTCCAGCAGATACAGGGATCTATGGCTTGCACTCGAGGTACCCTAGGGCAGTCACACGTGCCAGTGTGCTGCAGTCATGCCTCTTGGTTACAGTCGAGGCAGTGCAGGGCAGTCAGGTTCACCTGAAGTGAACAAGGCATTTGGGGGTCTTGGAGAATGGTGGCCCAACCTGTGAGACTCCTATCGACTTTCAAGATGCGAGCACCTCCTTTTGGGATGTGAAGGGAACACCCCGAAACCTTTCCCGACAGAGCAGGGAAAGGGCCCCTCTTGTGGCGCTCAGTAGGGGAAAAAGGGGCTCACTTGAGAAGCGGTGGGATGCTCGGGGAGCCTCTCAAGTGGGGACGGGTGGGGCGGGGAACTTCCTAGTTCACAACAAGGGTATAAAGGAGCCTTTCCAGGTTCAAGAGGGAAGGGTTTATTTTCACCGAGATGCTGCAGCGGACAAGGGACTCACCCTCCCTGCAGGGGAGAAGCTTCTGGTTTTTCTCGAGTTGCAGCAGGTCCTCTCGAATTATGACGGGTTTCCCAGGGACCCGCTGCTTTGGCTTGAGGAGAGGCCAGTCTTCCTGCGAGTTACGAGGCACATGTGGGGATACCACCCGAGACGTTGCCTGGTCCTCAGGCCACGTCGGGTGCTGAGGCCTGAGCCTGTGCTTGCCTCACCCATGCTGACATAGGTCTTGGGGTTCCATTGGAGCCCCCATAGGGGAGTCAGGCTTCGTCTCGCCTGGGGACGTGCACAGCCACTTTCCTCCCCAACTTCAACAACAGTGTCGGGGTCCCTTTCGAGCAGATACAGGGATCAGTGGCTTGATCTCCAGGTACCCTAGGGCTGTCACACGTGCCAGGGTGCTGGGGTTGAGCCGTGGGGTGACAGTTGAGGCAGTGCACAACAGTCAGATTCATCTGAATTGGACGAAGAATTTGGG
>SJYW01049819.1:0-33536 GCA_006410735.1 Raphicerus campestris
TCCCCAAAAAGGCAATGCCAAACAATGTTCAAACTACCTCACACTTACACTCATCTCACGCACAAGCAAAATAATGCTCAAAATTCTCCAAGCCAGAACGTGAACTTCCAGATGTTCAAGCCAGATTTAGAAAAGGCAGAGGAAGCAGAGATCAAATTGCCAACATGCCTGTATCATAGAAAAAGCAAGAGAGTTCCAGAAAAAAAAAATCTATCTCTGCTTCATTAACTATGCCAAAGCCTTTGGCTCTGTGAATCACAATAAACTGCTGAACATTCTTAAAGAGATGGGAATACCAGACCATCTTACCTACCTCCTGAGAAACCTGGATGCAGGTCAAGAAGCAACAATTAAAACTGGATATGGAATAACAGACTGGTTACAAATTGGGAAAGGAGTACATCAAGGTTCTATACTGTCACCCTGCTTATTTAATTTCTATACAGAGTACATCATGTGAAGTGCTGGGCTAGATGAAACACAACTTTGTATCAAGATTGCCAGGAGAAATATCAATAACCTCAGATAGCAGATGACACCATCCTTATAGCAGAAATCAAAGAACAAAAGATCCTCTTTATGAAGGTGAAAATAAACAGAAAAAATTGGCTAAAAACTAAAAAATCAAAAAAAGATTATGGCATCCCAACAGTCCATGACGGATAGATGGAGAAACAATGGAAACAGTGGCAGAATTTATTTTCTTGGGCTCCTAAATCACTGCAGATGATGACTACAGCCATGAAATTAAAATATGCTTGGTCCTTGGAAGAAANGGCATCCCAACAGTCCATGACGGATAGATGGAGAAACAATGGAAACAGTGGCAGAATTTATTTTCTTGGGCTCCTAAATCACTGCAGATGATGACTACAGCCATGAAATTAAAATATGCTTGGTCCTTGGAAGAAAAGTTCTGACCAACCCAGACAGCATATTCAATTCAAAGACATTATTCTGCTGACAAAGTTCCGTCTAGTCAAGGCTATGGTTTTTCCAGTAGTCTTGTATGGATGTGAGAGTTGGACTATCCTGAAAACTGAGCACCAAAGAACTGATGTTTTTGAACTGTGGTGTTGGAGAAGACTCTTGAGAATCTCTTGGATGGCAAGAAGGTCGAATCAGTCAATCTTACAATAAATCAGTCCTGAATGTTCTTTGTAAGGACTGATACTGAAGTTCCAATACTTTGGGCACATGATGCAAAGAACTGACTCATTGTAGAAGGCCCTGATGCTGGGAAAGATTGAGGGCAGGAGGAGAAGGGGATGACAGAGGATAAGATGGTTGGATGACATCATCAACTCAATGGACATTAATTTCAGCAAGCTCTGGGAGTTGGTGTTGGACCATGAAGCCTGGCGTGCTGCAGTCCATGATACTGGAAAATAAGGGAAACTGAATTAAATTAAACGACTGAGCAACTGAATTAAATACTATTCTTTATTGCGGTAATCTATTCAGAGATCCTAGATCTAGTTAAAATAGTTTTACACACGTTCCCCTAATACTTTGTTCAAAACAGAATGGACAATTTTTAATGATTTATAGACAAGAATGTAATTGAAGTATTACTTGTACCCCAGAAAATTAATGTAGAAGCCACATGGAAATTTGGATAATTTAAACACACATTATACTTGCCAGCTTAATAGCTATTATAGGATATTCTTTCTTAGATGAACCAAACAGTGCTGATTATTCACATTTTATCTCTAATTTTAATTCCTAAGTGTATAAGGAATCTATTACATATCATATCCATGTTGAAACTCTTATGAGTTAAATTTGAAGTATTCCTGTATAAAGTGTTTGAAATATATTCTGTATTTCTGTTGCTTTTCAAAACATGTTTAACATCCAGTGACAATATAACATATTAAAAAAAGAACAAGCCAGCAAGCAAGGGAAATGACCTTCAAACAAAAGGAAGAATGATTAGAGATCAGTATTTTTGCCATGTTCACATGACATTTCTCCAAGAAGAGAAAATAAATACTTTATATCTGGTTTAAATGTATAAATGTTCTATATATTTGGACTTGTTTTAAAAAGCTAACAAATATGCAATTCTTATTTTGAATTATATAAATGTAAATCAAAAATGGAGAGGTATTTTCATATGTAATTATCATCAGCAAAAGAGAAAGGATATGATTTTGCTTGATGCCATTTAAGTGTGGTTATTGTTTTACTTTGAAGCCATCATTTTTTATGATAATGAAGAAAAGAGAGTAAAGTTATTCAAATCTGAGCATTTCTCTCCACAATTTGGGACTAAAAATGTATATTCCTTCTACAAGTGTTAATGATGTTGTAGGCAAGGAAAGTGTTCCACACGATTTAACAAAGACAGATAGGAAATGTATTTAGAAATATTATATTGCATGTGACTTTCAGAGAGTTTAAAAATTTTTGGAAAAACTGAAAGAATTTTTGCCAGTCATTTGAAAATTAGAGTAATATAGCCAATCCTATCCATTTCTATGCTCAATTTGGTTTATCTCTGTAAATAAATCTTAACTAATCCCATTTTTCTGTCAGTTCCATAGCCAATGGTTTTTAAGATTCATTGTCTACCATATGTTAACAAAAAAAGTTTTCCAGAAGGAGATTTGAATTTCTAGTTCAGAGTACTCATCTGGACATATGTCAAAACATCTGTTCTTCCTGAGGGTAACCACCTTCAATTTTTAAGTGCCTGTAGAAACTTTCTAAATCTCACAGAACATTAATAAAGGTAATATCTCAAACAGTCTTTCAAAGATGTTTTAGAGTAGTTTAGAAATATGCAGTGTATCTTGAGCATTTTAGAGAATATGTTAAATGAATCATCCTCTATAATAGCATCATTTCACATATATTAAAAAAATTCAAGCATAATGAAAATAAGACCATATATTTTCATTAAAATATGGGACGTCTTTGAAAATACAATTTTATATATACTTTTATTTAAATGATTAAATGTCTGTTTCCACTATTCTGATTTACAAAACAAGTGAAACATACATTGTGTGGGTTTCCCTTATTTTCTGTGACTAACTAGTGTGTGTAGATATCATATAATCCATAATAAGTAATTTATTCGGAATAGCTTTTAGTAAGATTTAAAGCTATTTCTTTATAAGAAGGCCATGGACAAAATTATTACTGGCACATGCAGTGCACTCAATAAATGTGCTCATGGGTAAGACAAATAGTTTTTATAGAAAACCACGCTATGGTAGAGCTGGTGAAAATTGCATATGAAACATTTGGAAATGCCATCTTTTAATATTGCTATCACTATCAAATCAATCTCCATGAAGATATCTGTTCACATGTTCACATAAGGAGCTTCACTTGTGACTATTAGGCTACAGGAGCACTAATAAAAGGTTTCCTGGCTCCCTCAGCCATAAAGAATCCGCCTGCAATACAGGAGACACAGGAGACCCCGGTTCCATCCCTGGGTTGGAAAGATGGCCTGGNTACATCATGTGAAGTGCTGGGCTAGATGAAACACAACTTTGTATCAAGATTGCCAGGAGAAATATCAATAACCTCAGATAGCAGATGACACCATCCTTATAGCAGAAATCAAAGAACAAAAGATCCTCTTTATGAAGGTGAAAATAAACAGAAAAAATTGGCTAAAAACTAAAAAATCAAAAAAAGATTATGGCATCCCAATAGTCCATGACGGATAGATGGAGAAACAATGGAAACAGTGGCAGAATTTATTTTCTTGGGCTCCTAAATCACTGCAGATGATGACTACAGCCATGAAATTAAAATATGCTTGGTCCTTGGAAGAAAAGTTCTGACCAACCCAGACAGCATATTCAATTCAAAGACATTATTCTGCTGACAAAGTTCCGTCTAGTCAAGGCTATGGTTTTTCCAGTAGTCTTGTATGAATGTGAGAGTTGGACTATCCTGAAAACTGAGCACCAAAGAACTGATGTTTTTGAACTGTGGTGTTGGAGAAGACTCTTGAGAATCTCTTGGATGGCAAGAAGGTCGAATCAGTCAATCCTACAATAAATCAGTCCTGAATGTTCTTTGTAAGGACTGATACTGAAGTTCCAATACTTTGGGCACATGATGCAAAGAACTGACTCATTGTAGAAGGCCCTGATGCTGGGAAAGATTGAGGGCAGGAGGAGAAGGGGATGACAGAGGATAAGATGGTTGGATGACATCATCAACTCAATGGACATTAATTTCAGCAAGCTCTGGGAGTTGGTGTTGGACCATGAAGCCTGGCGTGCTGCAGTCCATGATACTGGAAAATAAGGGAAACTGAATTAAATTAAACGACTGAGCAACTGAATTAAATACTATTCTTTATTGCGGTAATCTATTCAGAGATCCTAGATCTAGTTAAAATAGTTTTACACACGTTCCCCTAATACTTTGTTCAAAACAGAATGGACAATTTTTAATGATTTATAGACAAGAATGTAATTGAAGTATTACTTGTACCCCAGAAAATTAATGTAGAAGCCACATGGAAATTTGGATAATTTAAACACACATTATACTTGCCAGCTTAATAGCTATTATAGGATATTCTTTCTTAGATGAACCAAACAGTGCTGATTATTCACATTTTATCTCTAATTTTAATTCCTAAGTGTATAAGGAATCTATTACATATCATATCCATGTTGAAACTCTTATGAGTTAAATTTGAAGTATTCCTGTATAAAGTGTTTGAAATATATTCTGTATTTCTGTTGCTTTTCAAAACATGTTTAACATCCAGTGACAATATAACATATTAAAAAAAGAACAAGCCAGCAAGCAAGGGAAATGACCTTCAAACAAAAGGAAGAATGATTAGAGATCAGTATTTTTGCCATGTTCACATGACATTTCTCCAAGAAGAGAAAATAAATACTTTATATCTGGTTTAAATGTATAAATGTTCTATATATTTGGACTTGTTTTAAAAAGCTAACAAATATGCAATTCTTATTTTGAATTATATAAATGTAAATCAAAAATGGAGAGGTATTTTCATATGTAATTATCATCAGCAATAGAGAAAGGATATGATTTTGCTTGATGCCATTTAAGTGTGGTTATTGTTTTACTTTGAAGCCATCATTTTTTATGATAATGAAGAAAAGAGAGTAAAGTTATTCAAATCTGAGCATTTCTCTCCACAATTTGGGACTAAAAATGTATATTCCTTCTACAAGTGTTAATGATGTTGTAGGCAAGGAAAGTGTTCCACACGATTTAACAAAGACAGATAGGAAATGTATTTAGAAATATTATATTGCATGTGACTTTCAGAGAGTTTAAAAATTTTTGGAAAAACTGAAAGAATTTTTGCCAGTCATTTGAAAATTAGAGTAATATAGCCAATCCTATCCATTTCTATGCTCAATTTGGTTTATCTCTGTAAATAAATCTTAATTAATCCCATTTTTCTGTCAGTTCCATAGCCAATGGTTTTTAAGATTCATTGTCTACCATATGTTAACAAAAAAAGTTTTCCAGAAGGAGATTTGAATTTCTAGTTCAGAGTACTCATCTGGACATATGTCAAAACATCTGTTCTTCCTGAGGGTAACCACCTTCAATTTTTAAGTGCCTGTAGAAACTTTCTAAATCTCACAGAACATTAATAAAGGTAATATCTCAAACAGTCTTTCAAAGATGTTTTAGAGTAGTTTAGAAATATGCAGTGTATCTTGAGCATTTTAGAGAATATGTTAAATGAATCATCCTCTATAATAGCATCATTTCACATATATTAAAAAAATTCAGGCATAATGAAAATAAGACCATATATTTTCATTAAAATATGGGACGTCTTTGAAAATACAATTTTATATATACTTTTATTTAAATGATTAAATGTCTGTTTCCACTATTCTGATTTACAAAACAAGTGAAACATACATTGTGTGGGTTTCCCTTATTTTCTGTGACTAACTAGTGTGTGTAGATATCATATAATCCATAATAAGTAATTTATTCGGAATAGCTTTTAGTAAGATTTAAAGCTATTTCTTTATAAGAAGGCCATGGACAAAATTATTACTGGCACATGCAGTGCACTCAATAAATGTGCTCATGGGTAAGACAAATAGTTTTTATAGAAAACCACGCTATGGTAGAGCTGGTGAAAATTGCATATGAAACATTTGGAAATGCCATCTTTTAATATTGCTATCACTATCAAATCAATCTCCATGAAGATATCTGTTCACATGTTCACATAAGGAGCTTCACTTGTGACTATTAGGCTACAGGAGCACTAATAAAAGGTTTCCTGGCTCCCTCAGCCATAAAGAATCCGCCTGCAATACAGGAGACACAGGAGACCCCGGTTCCATCCCTGGGTTGGAAAGATGGCCTGGAGGAGGGCATAGCAAACCACTCCAGCATTCTTGCCTGGAAAATCCCATGGACAGAGGAGCCTGGAAGGCTACAGTCCATAGTGTCACAAAGAGCTGGACATGACTGAAGCTATGCAAGGATGAGCATGCAAGGATGACATTTCTATTCCTTCTTCTAATTAGGGATATAATGTCTTCTTTCTGCCTTCCTGTAAGATTTCCTCAAGACAGATGCATTTTGCTCATTTTTGTGTTTTGCTTAGAGGTCTGCAAATGTTTTGAACACATTAAATACACATATTTTCCTTGAATTAGAGATAATTCAGTTTTAAATGTGTCAATAAAATTCAAGGACTTTAAAAGATCATGTTGTGTTCTTTTTCATAAACCATCTCTGCATGTGCTCCTGAATAACAGATTCATTGCTGGGAGAGGCGGNTTCCTTGAATTAGAGATAATTCAGTTTTAAATGTGTCAATAAAATTCAAGGACTTTAAAAGATCATGTTGTGTTCTTTTTCATAAACCATCTCTGCATGTGCTCCTGAACAACAGATTCATTGCTGGGAGAGGCGGTAAACACATTTTTAGAGCAGAACAGGGAAACCACTTAATATTCTGCATGCAATTAATTTAACGCCTAAATCCTGAGCCCTCCATTAAACATCTTGGAGAGAAAGTATAGAATTAATTCAAGTGGAGAAGTGACAAGGGTAGGTCTAATAATCCAGTAGATTTTGTGTAGTTATATGGAAGAAGGCTGGTGGACACCAGCAAAATTTGCAGTCCTTGCTGCATGCTAAAATTTATATTAATAGATTTTCTTACTTTAATCCTTCTTTGCATTTGGAGAAAAATATGCTTGTTGATTATTTGGTGTGCCAATCTTTTATTTATTGCTACTTACTGAGTTTGTGCTCTTTAAACAAATGTTATTTTTTTTTTCACACTGCTCCTGATTTCCCTATTAACAAATAAGTTGCCTTAAATTTAAAATTTTTAAAAATGGTGGACATGTTTTTCTTTTCTCCTTTCAGCTTCCCTTCCTCTGCTCCCTCCCCATTCCACCCTCCTGCCTTTTCTCCTAATTTTCTAGATTTTTCTAATCTTTGAAGAAATGGTAGAGGGTACCTACAATATCCTCAAGTTTTTCTGGGGATGGATTTTTAAATGGTGGATTATTCTTTAAATTTATAAACAAACTCAGTATGTCTATAAATTTATTTATAAGAAGCTCTCTAAATTTGAAAACATGATTGCACTGACATATTTACATGTCTATTATTGCCTTTTCTTTTATTATCCTTCTTCACCCTGTAGTCTCTCTTTATCATTTCTTTCTCCCTTTCTTTCAATGCAAATCTCAGAGTTTGCTCCAGTGCTTTCTGCACCTGACTATATATTGAAACCACTTGGGAGATATAAAGAATTCTGTGGGCTGGATTGAGGATTATGAGTTCAGCACAAGTTCTGAACACTTCTCACATGAGGCTAATGCTCACCAGGTATGAGGAAAACACTAGTGGGTTTTATTCACATTTTCAAGAAAATCTGGATTTGTTAACCCTCTCATTGCTTCCCGAGTCCCTCTATATTCAACAAAGCATTCATATTTATTATATTATTCACCAAATTCTTTATATTGGCGCCATTTTTCTTTTCCTAATTTCATGATTTAAATGGTTAGCTCATTAATTTTTCTATTTTTTTTATTTTAATCTGTTCCTTTACAATCATTTCTCTCTAAATAATACCTCATTTGCTTCTGTTCAGTTCTAAATTTTTCCTACTTTACAATTTGATGGCTTAAGAAGTATGTGTGTATGCAAACACAGTGCATAAATATGTGTGTTTTAATTTTAAATATAAATATTTTCTGGATTTCTCTTCACAGATAATATAGATATTAACATTCATAAGGATTTTCTGGGCCTATATAGAGACAAACACAGAAAACATCCACTTAGTCAAAAAATGCTGACAATCCTCTCTGATATTTCCAGCTGAATCAGATTTACTGTGAAACTAATGGAATATAAGCTTTAGGTTCTATCATTTTGTACAGTAAAGAGCTTAACTTTGCCCAATTTGAGGTCTGGATTTTGCCATGAGACAATCTCTAGGTTCTTGGAATTTTCTACTCGATAAAATTCTTTGCTTACTTAAGGGTCTTCAGCTGATACAGACAACCTAACAATGATATCTCTGGGTCATGTGGTATTAGCTCAGTATGTGGAAGGGCTATAGATTTAGCTTAGCTATGTGGGCAGTTATCCATGTCTGCAAGACAGAGCCCCAGTAAAGACCCTGGACCCAAAAGTTTAAAGGAGGTTTCCTGGTTGTCAATCTTCCATATTGATATATTCTTATATGTTACATTTCATTTCCAGGAAATTTATCAGTCTGTGACTCCATGATAAATGAAAAATTGGAGACTCCAAATATAGAACTTTTACACTTTTCCAAGTGGGCTCTGCCCCATGTGTCACGGCCCCTCACTAATTCATTGGAATGGACCATGACTGGGAGTATAAGTTTTCAGAGAGATCTTTGAATCCCTCCCATAAATCCCTGAAACTAATGGTGGTTTGGGGAAGATCTAAGCATTGGTCTCAGAAGTGAGGGTGAGATTGTGGACTGCTTCGTACCTTCCCACACTTACATGGACCCCTTCTTATCTGAGAGACCTTAGTATGGTGTTTTTTTCTGTAAAATGTTCAAAAGTAACATATCTTTACACAAATTTTTTAAGATGGCTACATTTTTCTAATTTGTCTTCCCCTCCGTGATACTGGACATTCACGTGCTCATAGGAAAGGTTGGAGACAGTTCCAGTAAAGCAGAATTTGAGTAGATATTTACTTGAGATTTAGTATATTTTGTAGTCTCCTCTATGAAAAGGTAAATTATTGACAACTGTTCGAGGTTTAAATGACTCTCAGGATACTTCCTACTATCTAGTGTGCTGTGTTACCTAGTGTTATTCCATTAATTTGAAAAGTCAGAGGTTTTAGCATATCATGTATGTATCTTATGGTACCTGGTACTAAAATATTTGAATAATAAAGGGAAAAACTTGATTTGAAATGTTTAGCTGTGAGAAGTAATGTATAAAAATTTATCCTAAGAAATCATGACATTTATAAAAATTTTAACTGGAATATTAATTACTTATCAATATTTAGCAAAAACCAGAATCCAAAAATCATAACCTTGACTGATTACAATGGTAAATGTGTGAGATAGTGTGTTTTTTTTTCATTTTTGATAAGAAACAAGGAAAATTCATCAGGATTCCTTTGTGTGCAAGGCTCTGAACTTTAAAAGTACAAACACTGATTTTATCTGTTATAGCTAAAATTTGAAAAGCAAAATTGCTTGACGTAAATTTTCCCAGAACTAATAACAATAGCAAAAACTCACACAGCATCAACAAAAACTAGTTGTGAAACTTAAGGAATTGATCTTCATATAAATCATGACAAAAATATTTGATCCAACATAGTAGAAGAAATATTATTTTAACTTACTCTTCTCAGGATAGAAATCATCTTCCTAGGAAGAGGCAATTGGAGAGTATAGAAGCAAAAATTAAGGATATGTATTTCAAAATGTTTCAGAATACTGAGACTAAGGTTATCTTTTGATTGCTGTAGTGATTTTGATATTTGCCAAATTTATGTTTGGTGTGATAGTCTTTCTAATTGGAAATAAATGCACACTTTATAACTCAATTCTGTACATGCATTAAAAAAATATTCCTACTTACTGAAGGCTCAGGCCTGGCAAAATGTGTACCATTCTATGTACCCACTCTAGAATACACCAGGACTTGGTACATAAACTATACTGACTAAGACATGAATCTTTTAAGGTACTGATAATCTTGCACTATGTCTAAATCTTGATATGTACCAGGAGAACATCATAATTTCAGTGACAACGGTTACCTGTTGCTCTGACTAGAAATTAGATTTTTCATATAAAGGAGAGGATTTAGGTTCTCCAGATTTAAAAACTGGATTCTATATATACTAGCTACGTAACTCTGGGTAAGCTAAAAGTGTCAAATCACTTTTTACTTATGTATAAACATGAGATATATAACCATTCCCTGGGGGCACAGAGGTAAAGAGCCTGCCTGCCAATGCAGGAGAGATGAGATGCTGGTTTGATCCCTGGGTCGGGAAGATGCCCTGGAGAAAGAAATGTCAAACCACTCCAGAATTCTTGCCTGGGAAATCCTATGGACAGAAGCAGGCTGCAGTCCATGGAATCAAAAAGAATCAGGCACAACTGAGTGACTGAGCACGTGTAANATGAGATGCTGGTTTGATCCCTGGGTCGGGAAGATGCCCTGGAGAAAGAAATGTCAAACCACTCCAGAATTCTTGCCTGGGAAATCCTATGGACAGAAGCAGGCTGCAGTCCATGGAATCAAAAAGAGTCAGGCACAACTGAGTGACTGAGCATGTGTAACCGTCTAGGCTGTGGGACAATTTTGAGATTAAAAAAAATAATGAATGTAATGTCTAATATATCTCATATGGACAATTTCCAGATATTTTATGTTTTCTGTATATATTTAAGCTGAGGCTAATTTTTTTCTTTTTCTACAATATTTTTCATAGTTTTATTCTTTCTTTCTTTCTTTTTATCAGTCTTCAAAGCATGGAGATTTACCTAAATTTAAAGTTTTCTAAATGAATATCCTTTTGTCACACATTTGATTGTTCTCTCTGCGTATTGAATTGTATCCATGTCAGGTATATCAACCCACTGCAGTGTTCTTTCCTAGGAAATCCCCTGGACAAAGGAGCCTAGCAGCTACAGTCTATAGGGTTGCAAGAGTCAGATATGACTTAGTGTCTAAACCACCAAATTATTGTGCAAATTTTAGCTGAAATTCCAATGTGAGTTAGCTTTCTTGTAGAATGCTTCTGATGGACCGAGAAGTGATACTCTCTCATCCTGCCCATTCTCTGATTTTTTTCTAAGCAGATAGAATTTGATATTTTACATTTATTGTATGAAGGCTATTCTTAACAACTTTTTTAAAATCTGAAAACTCAAGAATACATTCCATTCTGTCCTTTGTCATTTTATTTTTGGTTGACTTCTAAAAGCTACAGTTTCTGGTTAGAAAAAGGGAGAACTATACATACATACATATGTATATATATACACATATAAAATATAAAATATTTTAATATATGTGTGTATGTATATATATATACATATGTATATGTGTGTATGTATATATGTGTATATATGTGTATACATATGTGTATGCGTGTATATATATATATATATGTATATATGTATGTATGTATGTATAACACAGGTATGGCAGTGTGTTTGTGGATGAAAATGGAGAAAAAGTGAATAAATAGCCCAAGAAGGTGCATCTATGCAAACTAGGTACAAATCCTCAGGTTTCTAGTTTTGAAACACCTGCTTTTCTGTTCCAGAGGACAAATAATTAAGGAGACTTCTTGGCTTTTTAACATCCCTGCTCTGTTGCTATGAGTATAGCACATAAGTCTTGCTTTTGTTAGTAGTAGAAACTTCCACCTACTGCTTAAAAGGAGCTTTTGATGATGTTTACATTGATCCTGAGGAATTATTTCCTAAGCCTAAGATTTATACATACAAACTGAAGTTTTAAGCCTGCATCTTAACAGCCACTAGATGGAATTTGGAGATAGTTTTGACCTCTAAGGAGTAATCCATAAATAAGTGTGTCCATGGAAAATGAAGAAAAGGATAACCAAGTTATGGTAAAAAGGATAAAACAATTCATATTCACAAATCTCCACATGTGTTTTAGACACAATGTGTGTAAATGCTTTATGCAATGTTTTCATTAAATCCTCATTATTCCCTAAGGAAAGTGTCATTCTTTCAAACTGACATAACAGGAAGCTAAATAGATTGTCACAAATAACACAGCTTTAAAGTTCTGGAGTCTGGCATTAACAACTGTGGTGCTAAAGGTAAAAAATTTTGTGTTAAATTCAATCTATAATGTTACAGGAAAGTGGGTAAGAATTACTGAGAGCAAAAAGGACTGAAAATGATGAACCATAAGTTGTAACCTTTCTAGGAAGGAATATTTAGACTGCTCACAGTGGTGTTAACATTTAAACAGTCAACATAAACGCTGCTTTCCAAAAACACATTTGTGAAAACTTAAACTCTATTGCCCCTACTCTCAAACATGATATATTTTCAAAGAATTTCACATTAAATTGCTGTGTTTTTAATCAAAGTGTGAAAATACCTTGGAGATTACAATAATTTCAACAAATTTTCTTTACTTCATGAAACTGTTTTCATGTTTCCTCATTTTAAAACAAATTTGAATGCTATGTGATGAAGTCTATTTTCTAATGCAGAACATTTTCAAAGGACGTATCTCCCAGGGAGAAACAGCTCCGGGAAGCAATCAACCTTTCTATTTCAGGCAATCTACATTCATGCTTTGGTATAAAGAGGGGCGGATACATCATCTTCAAGAAGAACCTGAAATAAAGAGGCCGAAGCAAATATTTAGATCCCAAGACACTCATATAAAGTCACAATATAAAATTGGTGTAAGTTTTCCTTGCTGTTTGTCTTCTAAATTTTCAGGCATTATATTGCAGCTGTTAAAATGTATTGTAAATAGTGCAAAAACAAAGCACAGTGTTAAGAAAAATGAACTTAAACTCTTTTTTTTTCCCCCTATTTCTCAGCTTCATCTGTCTGAGATTACCAAGGTACATAAACTAAGAAATCGGATTTTATATCCTATTTCATGGACATTTAAAAACAATGTATGCCTCTTTCTGCTATACAGCTGGTTCCCACTAGCTCTCTGTTTTACTCAAGGTAGTGTACGTATGTCAAGCTTAATCTCTTCATTCATCCTACCCTCCTCTTCCCCTACATGTCCACATGTCAAAGAGGGAAGGTTATGCATATGTTTAGCTGATTCATTTCATTGTACAGCAAAAAAACAATGTATAATTTAAGGATCTTTTTTCACTATGAAAATGCTTTAATGGTAGCATCTGTATAGCATGTGATGTTCAGAGAAAAATAAGGACAAAGGCCCAGGGAGGGCACCATGGCTGACAGAGAAGAGATTGTGAGTGACTGGAGTTCACTTAAGTTCTGTGCTTTCTGGAGAGCAGATAGGTCTAGGCCGCCTCCGCCTCCCAGAATTCAAACTACTTCTGAGCCTTGGGGTGCTGGTATTGCAGGTACTGGAACACCAGGCAGTTCACCTTGTTCTCAGTGAACCCCACCTCCTCCATGGCCTGGTGGTGCAGGAAGGCCTTGGAGTTAAATGTGACCACGAACTGCTTTCGAAGGACTTAAACAGCTCTGGACGTATGGCACCCTTGCTAACGAAGGTGACCAGTATTTTAAGGCCCTGAAATGGAATGTCACCAACAGCTATCTTCACATTTTGCAGTCTGCTCCTCAAAAGAGCTGCTCTTCTTGTTTGGGATGTTAAGTGTCTGCTCATCCACCTCTTATATAGATACCCAGCCCCTGAATGTAGCTCTCTATATACTTTTTTTCAGGGCTTCTTTGGTAGCTCAACCGTAAAGAATATGCTTGCAATGCACGAGACCTGGGTTAGGTCCTGGGGTCTGAGATATCATCTGGAGAAGAAAATCGTAACCTGCTCCATTTTTCTTGATTGGGAAATCCCAAGAACAGAGGAGTCTGACTGGCTACAGTCCAGAGGGTTACAAGTGTCAGACACAATGTGGCGTCTAAGACACCTCTACTATGCCTTCAAACATGATTTCACTGTTATTTAACATGGTTTTCTGTTCACTTTGTTATGATTTGGTTGTGATATATTTAATTTTAGTATCATCACAATTTGTTAAATTCTAAAATCATTTCAGGAGGTTTACTTTCAATAGGGATGAAAATGAAAATACTGACTTTTAAAAATATTCATACAAAGCAAATAGTCAAAAATATTGTATAATTTCTAATGATTTTTTTTAAACTAGAATCTGTATGTTGTAGACATACAAAAGCATTCTATACAAATGCAATTTACTGTTTGTGGTTTGTCTGTTTGTGTGTTTCTATCTTAGCCTTCAAGGTAGAACCTCCAAAATAATAATCAAAAGTCATGATGCAGAACTTCAGAGTTGAATTGACTATTCCTCTAAGCATATCTGTTGAGATATTCAATTCTTGCCATTTTAGCTGTAAAATTTCATTTAATTTTTTCCTAAATTTTCAGTTTTCTGCCAAATATTCCACTTTTAATACCTTGTCTATATTTATTATAGCTATTTTGATCTTGTCCATTAAATTATATGCATCTGGTAGAGCAAGAGGAGATGGGGGCTACAGAGGATGAGATGGTTGGTTGGCCTCACCGATTCAATGGACATGAGCTTGATCAAGCTCCAGGAGATAGTGAAGGACAGGGAAGTCTGGCATGCTGCAGTTCATAAGGTCGCAAAGGGTCGGACATGACTTAGTGACTGAATAACAACTTTGGATCTGTTTATATTTTCTTTCTTCTTTGCATTTGCATTACTGTCTACAGATCTTCTCTTTATTTTTGATTAAGCAGTAAACATTTTAATAAGAAAAACAGAAGAGATATTTGAGACCTCAAATTGTGTCATCGTCTTCAGCAAATTTATTTTTGCTCCTGGGATACATCTTCCCTTTGCAACTCCAGATCATCACAAAAAAAAGTCAGCAAACTTTTGTAAAGGATCAGAATATAAATATTTTAGGCTTTATGCACCATGTGACAGTTTCCTCAACAAACTGAGCAAACTTTTTTGCCAAAAGGCTAATAGATTTTTCTACATTTACTTTTAAAATGTTAAATGTAAACCATTACTAAATGTAAATACTATTCTTAGCTTGTGAACTGTGCACAAATTAAGTGGTGGGTCCAATTTGGCCTCTTCACCACTATTTCTGATTTTTGCCTTATAGCAAAAATTAAGATGCTTCTAAACTGGGCTTTAGACATTGTAACGGCTGGTTTTTTCCCACTTCACCCTGACTCATAGAATAGAGGTTTTTTGATCCGACACTAAAAACGAATTGGTTAACATCCACTTCTCTTTGTTATGTCCACATTTTCTTTCTTTTTTTTTTTTTTTAGTGCCACCAATTCTCTTGATTCTGTTTTCAACACAGTTGCTCAATCACATGACCTCTTGTGCATCACTTTAAGCATTAGCAATTGGTTTCAGAGAAAATGTCACACCACAGTTTTAGCTACATTCTCTGGTCTTTCTTATTTTCTTGGTTAGGCAAATCCTCAATGCATTATTAGCATTCCGATGCAATCAAACTAATTATTTGTATGTTTTAATAATTATTTGTATGTTTTAGTCTGATTTTTCTAATTGTTCTTAAAAAGAAAGTTATCTTTTTTCCTTGTGAATTAAAATGAAAATGATCACATACTCTTGTTCATCATAGAAAAAATATAATTCTCACACAAATCAATTTCTGCTAATGAACGTCTATTGACTGACTTCATTTCAAGATTTCACCAAATATCTGAAAAGAAATTTAAATACTTCTTTACTTACAATTCAGAAAACAATAAATAAACAAAACTTATTCTGAACTACCGAAATCCTTCACAATCAAGGTAACTGTTTATTTTATTAAACTTTAGACATAAGCACTCCCCCCACCAACAGCTCCTTACTCTCAAAACTATGCATACTTATACATATATAATGGAGAAGGAAATGGCAACCCACTCCAGCATTCTTGCCTGGAAAATCCCATGACAGAGGAACTGAGGGGGCTAAAGTCCATGGGGTCACAAAGAGTCGGACAAGACTGAGTGACTGAGGATAAAGCCATTCAAATGCAAGGATGACTATATATTGTCTGAAGATATATATCTATGCTTATTTATTAATCATCATAGTGTGACTTATGATGTTCTCAAAATGATATGATCTGTCAGTAATAACCAAGATTTTAACACTTGCAGAGTGGTTGTATTTCCTAAGAATTATATCAGTTAGAATACATGTAGTTGAGAACATATTTTTACTTTTCTTCTTTCAATAGCTAGTATTCAACTTTTCTTATCTGACTCTACTTTGTATTTTATTAATGTCTTTAAGTATCCTCCATTATAGGACTTCCCAGGTAAGTCAGCAGTAAAAAGTCTGCCTGCGAATGCAGGAGATGTGAGTTTGATCCTTGGGTGGGGAAGATCCCCTGGAGAAAGAGATGACAACACACTCCAGTATTCTTGCCTGGAAAATTCCATGGACAGAGGAGCTATAATCCATGGATTTTCGAGAGTCAGACATGACATAGTACTGAAACAATGACAAATCCTCCATTATATCATAGATTTTGCTATTCTATGTAGGACAGAGATGAGTGAGTGAAGTCACTCAGTCGTGTCCGACTCTGCCACCCCATGGATTGTAGCCTAACCAGGTTCTTCCATCCACGGGATTTTCCAGGCAAGAATACTGGAGTGGGTTGCCATTTCCTTCTCCAGGAGATCTTCCTGACCCAGTGATTGAACACAGGTCTCCTTCATTGTAGGCAGACGCTTTACCATCTGAGCCATCAGGGAAGAAGACAGAGATACATATGTATTAATATGTTTTAATAAATTTCTCTCTTAAACTGGCTAATCTCTAGAGCCACCATGCTTAATTATTTGGCAGATTTTTGTGGCAATGCATTGGCTGGAATTGATATGCCAGCTAAATTTTTTTAATTATTTTACTTAAATCATAATCATAGGCCATCATATAATTTAATTCTCACAATCAGTAGCCATATTAGTTAATAATGTTTGTACTTGAGTTTTTAAATTTTGTCATCAAATGTCAGAGAAAGACATTATAATATTTATATCTGCAAGAAATCTGAACTCTAGAAACATCTTTTTATAAATTTTCTGATCACTTAATCACAGTTTATAGAGGAAATGGCAGATATTGATTCAACACTAATATTACTTGGTAAGATATTCTGGCTTGCATATAATAATAACATACTTTACTCAGACTTCTTGGCTGTACTCTAAAATAAGTTTTGATGTGAAAAGTTCTTGATCTGATGCTTATACTAGTTTCAAGAGCTCAGATAATTATGTTTTGGGATTTGAATCCAGGGATGTTGAGGGTCTGGCAATGAATGAGGCAAGAGGGCATATGACAAGAGGATTGTTCTACATCAAACATTTTTAACAGGATAATTGTGTGAATAAAGGGCACATAAAAGAGTAATGAGGAGATTCATTTTCAATTTTATTTATAAGTACATTACAATATTGCATTTCAATATTACTATAGACTGTGGCATGTGCTTGGCCATGGTCTATAGCACTGTTCCTCAAATAAAAGGGAGGCAGTGACGAAGAAAAGAAAGATCATTAGCTAATCCTAACATTTTCTTTTAATGTGCACAGTGGTTACTAAAGGGTTATTGACGTCCAGATAGGGGAAGGGGAGAGGGTATTATATTTATTGTTCAAGGAAAAGGTCTCTTAGTTGATTATCATCTGTCCTAACTTAGTTAACACTTACTGTTCTACTAGGAGAATCAAGGGCAAATTTATTTTTATTTTTCTTGAAGGGACTAGATATAAATATTTATGAATAGTATTATGCAAAATAGATGATAAATGTCCTTACAGGAAAAAGATTTTGATATAAATCCTTGGTAAAGAAATAAAAGTAAAATGTTTGAAAGTAATCTTTCAGAAACTCATAAAAAATTGTGCAATGCTTACCACATGAAAGGGGCTTCCCAGGTGGTACTCATGGTAAAGAAAACACCTTCAATGCAGGAGCCAACACATAAGAGATGAAGTTCAACCCCTGTGTCAAGAAGATCCCCTGAAGGAGGGTATGGCAACCCACTCCAGTATTCTTGCCTAAAAAATCCATGGACAGAGGAGCCTAGGGATCTATACTCCATAAGGTCGCAAAGAGTCAGACTGAAGTGACTTAACATGCATGCGCACACCACATGCAATTGTATAGTTTATAAAATAGATATTGAAAATTAATATATATATATATATATACAATATTCATCACAAAATAGGAAAACCATATGAAATCATCAGTTCAGTTCAGTTCAGTTCAGTCACTCAGTCATGTCTGACTCTTTGTGACCCCATGGACTGTCGCACACAAGGCCTCCCTATCTATCACCAACTCCTGGAGTTTGCGCAAACTGATGTTCATTGAGTCAGCGGTACCACCCAATCATCTCATCCTCTGTNACACTTACTGTTCTACTAGGAGAATCAAGGGCAAATTTATTTTTATTTTTCTTGAAGGGACTAGATATAAATATTTATGAATAGTATTATGCAAAATAGATGATAAATGTCCTTACAGGAAAAAGATTTTGATATAAATCCTTGGTAAAGAAATAAAAGTAAAATGTTTGAAAGTAATCTTTCAGAAACTCATAAAAAATTGTGCAATGCTTACCACATGAAAGGGGCTTCCCAGGTGGTACTCATGGTAAAGAAAACACCTTAAATGCAGGAGCCAAGACATAAGAGATGAGGTTCAACCCCTGTGTCAAGAAGATCCCCTGAAGGAGGGTATGGCAACCCACTCCAGTATTCTTGCCTAAAGAATCCATGGACAGTGGAGCCTAGAGATCTATAGTCCATAAGGTCACAAAGAGTCAGACATGACTGAAGTGACTTAACATGCATGCACACACCACATGCAATTGTATNAGAGATGAAGTTCAACCCCTGTGTCAAGAAGATCCCCTGAAGGAGGGTATGGCAACCCACTCCAGTATTCTTGCCTAAAAAATCCATGGACAGAGGAGCCTAGGGATCTATACTCCATAAGGTCGCAAAGAGTCAGACTGAAGTGACTTAACATGCATGCGCACACCACATGCAATTGTATAGTTTATAAAATAGATATTGAAAATTAATATATATATATATATATACAATATTCATCACAAAATAGGAAAACCATATGAAATCATCAGTTCAGTTCAGTTCAGTCACTCAGTCACTCTTTGTGACCCCATGGACTGTAGCACACAAGGCCTCCCTATCTATCACCAACTCCTGGAGTTTACGCAAACTGATGTTCATTGAGTCAGTGATACCACCCAATCATCTCATCCTCTGTCGTCCCCTTCTCCTCTCACTTTCAATCTTTCCCAGTATCAGAGTTTTTTCCAGTGAATCAATTCTTCCCATCAGGTGGCCAAAGTATTGGAGTTTCAGCTTCAGCATCAGTCCCTCCAATGAATAGTCAGGACTGATTTTTTTAGGATGAACTGGTTGGATCTCCTTGCAGTCCAAGGGACTCTCAAGAGTATTTTCCAACACCATAGTTTAAAAGCAACAATTCTTCAGCCCTCAGCTTTCTGTATATTCCAACTCTCACATTCATACATGACTATTGGAAAAATCAAAGCTTTAACTAGGTGGACCTTTGTTGGCAAAGTAATATCTCTGCTTTTTAATATGCTGTCTTGGTTGGTCAGAACTTTTCTTTCAAGGAGCATGCATATTTTAATTTCATGGCTGCAATCATCATCTACAGTGATTTTGGAGCCCCCCAAAATAAAGTCTGTCACTGATTCCACTGTTTTCCCATCTATTTGCCATAAAGTAATGAGACCAGAGCCATAAGTTTAGTTTTAAGAATGTTGAGTTTTAAGCCAGCTTTTTCACTCTCCTCTTTCTCGTTCATAAAGAGGCTGCTTTCTGCCATAACGGTGGTATCATCAGCATGTCTGAGGTTATTGATATTTCTCCTGGCAAACTTCATTCCAGCTTCTGCTTCATCCAGCCCAGTGTTGCATTTCTCATGATGTACTCTGCATATAAGCTAAATAAGCAGGGTGACAATATACAGCCTTGACATATGTCTTCCCCAATTTGGAACTAGTCTGTTGTTTCATGTCCAATTCTAACTGCTGCTTCTTGACCTGCATACAGATTTCTCAGGAGGCAGTCAGGTGGTCAGGTATTCCCATATCTCAGAATTTTCCACACTTTGTTGTGATCCACACAGTAAAAGTCTTTGGCATAGTTGATAAAGCAGAAGAAGATATTTTTCTGGAACTCTTGTTTTCCTGATGGTCCAATGGATGTTGGCAATAGGATCTCTGGTTCCACTGCCTTTTCTAAATCCAGCTTGAACATCTGAAAGTTCATGGTTCATGTATTGTTGAAGCCTGTCTTGGAGAATTTTAATCATTACTTTACTAGCACGTGAGATGAGTGCAATTATGAAGTGATTAGATTATTCTTTGGCATTGCCTTTTTTTGGAACAAAAGTGAAAACTGATTTTTTCCAATCCAGTGGCCATAGCTGAGTTTTCCAAATTTTCTGGCATATTGAATGCAGCACTTTCACATTATCATCTTTGAGAAATTGAAATAGCTCAACTGGAATTCCATCACTTTCACTAGCTTTGTTCATAGTGATGCTTCCTAAGGCCCACTTGAATTTGCATNTGGTACAAAGATCAGTTGGAAAACTATTGCAAGAAAAAGGAAAATAGGTGTGTGCATGTGTGTGTGCACATGTAACAAGAGTAGTATCATTTAAAACCTTAAAGAAATAGTGTAATAATATAGCTATCTTATGTAGCACTGCCCATTTTTAGAGTCTTTTCTTAATGTTCAAATCAATCAATCTTCACAATAGTCCTAGAAGTGGTTCTTTTCCATTCTACAGTTAAGGAAATTGAGGAAAAGAGCTCAAATAACAGCCCAACTATATGGTGCTACAAGTAAGCTTGAGCCCCAAATCCAATTGTTGGCATTGGGGCTCTCTAGAATCCATGTCAGAGAAGGCAATGGCAACCCACTCCAGTACTCTTGCCTGGAAAATCCCATGGGTGGAGGAGCCTGATAGGCTGCAGTCCATGGGGTCGCGAAGAGTCAGACACAACTGAGTGACTTCACTTTTCACTTTTCACATTCATGCATTGGAGAAGGAAACGGCAACCTACTCCAGTGTTCGTGCCTGGAGAATTCCAGGGACGGGGAAGCCTGGTGGGCTGCCATCTATGGGGTTGCACAGAGTCGGACACGACTGAAGTGACTTAGCAGCTACAGCAGCAGAATCCATGTTCTTTCAGAATCTGACACTTGGATGATTGAAGGTTCTGTATTCACTCAACATTATATATGTTGAAAATATTGAATTAGAAGCTGACATACAAAGCTGGAATCAAGATAGTTGGGAGAAATATCAACAACCTCAGACAGGCAGATAATACCACTCTAATGACAGAAAGCAAACTAAAGTGCCTCTTGAAGAGGGTGAAGGAGGAGCGTGAAAGAGCCTGCTTAAAACTAAATAATGAAAAAATGAGGCGTTTGGCTCCACTACTTCATGGCAAATAGAAGGGGGAAAAGTGGAAGTAGGGACAGATTTCCTCTTCTTGAGTTCCAAAATCATTGCAGATGGTGACTGCAGCCAGAAAAACAGAAGATGACTGCTTTTCAGCAGAAAAGCTATGACAAACCTAGACAGTCTGTTGAAAAGCAGAGACATCACTCTGTCAACAAAGGTCCATATAGTCAAAGGTATGGTCTTCCCAGTGGTCATGTATGGTTGTGACAGCTGCACCATAGAGAATGCTGAGCATCAAAGAATTGATGTCTTCAATCTGTGGTGCTGGAGAAGACCCCTGAGAGTCCCTTGGACACCAAGGAGATCAAACCAGTCAATCTAAAGGAAAATCCACCCTGAATATTCATTGTAAGGAATGATGCTGAAGCTGAAGTTCCAGTACTTTGGTCATCTGATCTGAACAGCTGACTCCTTGGAAAAGTCCCTGATGCTGGGAAAGATTGAGAGCAGAAGGAGAAGAGGGCATCAGAGGATAAGATGACTGGATGGCATCACCGATGCAATCAATATGAACTTGAGCAAACTTCAGGAGAGGATGAGGGACAGGGAGGCCTCGTGTGCTGGTCCATGGGGTTGCAAAGAGTTGTGACTGAACAGCAACAACATACAAAGTCAAGGGCTTCCCAGGTGGCACAGTGGTAAAACGCAGGACATGCAAGAGATGAAGTTTTGATCCCTGAAAGTGGAAGATTCTCTGGAGTCAGAAATGACAACCCACTCCATATGAAGAGTCTAATGGATACAGTCCATGGGGTCAGAGTTTGACACGACTATGCAACTGACCGCACACACACATACAAAGTCAATATAATATTGCCTTTAATATAAATATCTGTATAATGGAAAAAACGGGATGTACAATAAATCTAATTACAGTGAAATATGATGCTTACAGAGATATATACTAAGTGCCAGACAAGCACAGAAGAACACTCAAACTGTATGAGGTAGGTAATAGCAAAAAAAAAAAAAAAAAAAAATTTTGAGTGCAAATTTTTAGGAACAGTGTTTTCTACANTGATGCTTACAGAGATATATACTAAGTGCCAGACAAACACAGAAGAACACTCAAACTGTATGAGGTAGGTAATAGCAAAAAAAAAAAAAATTTTTGAGTGCAAATTTTTAGGAACAGTGTTTTCTACATGGATGACACATAGCCTATTCTCCTGAGTTCTACAATTATTATCTTCATACACACCTATGATTATTCCTCTTTTATGTAATTTCACATCTATTCTAAACGCTGCATGCTGCTTTCTATTCCTATTATCCACCTTGCTTACCGAACTTGATATGATACTTCTTTTCCACGTATTTTTAATATATTCTTTTCTAAAATATTGATTTCCATTATGGTTTATCAGAGGATATTGAATTTAGTTCCTTGTGCTTAGGACCTTGTTGTTTATCTATTCTGAATGTAATAGATTGCATCTAGCTATGATGCTTTAAAAGCCTATCTCTAGATGTTCTATATTAGACTATTAAGTCATTTTGTACAGGGAATACACTTTCTTCATCTTTCTGTGATACATTTAGTGGCAGTGCCTGGCTTGTTGGATTTAGTAAATATTGTTGAATAAAGAAGTGATGACATACATAAAGAAATAAATGATGGCTCACTAGATTATTCTGCCTAAACATTATTTAATGATCCCCAGGTGGCTCAATGGCAAAGAATCTGTCTGCCAATGCATGGGACACAAGGGACACTGGCTTGATCCCTGGGTCAGGAAGATCCTGTGGAGATTCTCTACATCAGTAATCTTGTGTGGGAAATCCCATGGACAGAGATGGACTACAATCCATGGGGTCACAAAGAGTTAGACACAACTGAGATACGGAGTACATATACATAGAACATATTACATAGTACATAGTACATAGAAAAATAATATACTGGTTTGAATATAACAAGAATTGGTATTAGGAGGGAGTGGAGGATTATTCAAAATTTTGTATTAAATAATTAGCAGCTAGATTATATATACATAAAGAGTTCATTAGTAAATCAGAGTTAGAGCTACTAATTATAGAATGTCTTCACAGAAGTGAGAATTTAGTAAATTCAAGAGAAAGAAAAGACAGAGTGCATAAGACACAAAGTCATAGTCAAAGCTATGGTTTTTCCAGTAGTTATATATGGAGGTGAGAGTTGGACCATAAAGAAGGCTGAGCGCTGAAGAACTGATGCTTTTGAACTGTGGTGGAGAAGATTCTTGGGCTGCAAGGAGATCAAACTGATCAGTCCTAAAGGAAATCAACCCTGAATGTTCATGGAAGGACTCACACTGAAACTGAAGCTCCAATACTGTGGCCATCTGATGAGAAGAGCCAAATCATTAGAAAACTTGCTGATGCTAGGAAAGATTGAAGACAGGAGGAGAAGGGGTGAAGAGGATGAGATGGTTGGATGGCATCACTCATGCAATGGACATGAGTTTGAGCAAACTCCAGGAGATGATGACGGACAGGAAAACCTGGTATGTTGCAGTCCATGGGGTCATAAAAAGTCAGACACAACTGAGTGACTGAATAAGGCCAATAACATAAGACAAAAAGACTTCATTTAATTTTCCCTAAATAACAGAAACGGTTCTGGGAAGATGAGAAAATTGAATGATACTTGTTCCAACTCTCCTGCATTCTGTACTTTGTTCTAAAACTTTCATTAGGAACAATGCTAGAGTACTAGTGCCTTAAAGTTATTAATGCAAATATAGCAGGAAATTTGTGGTAGATTAATGGGCTTCCATGACTTTCCAAGTGGCACAGTGGTAAAGAATCTGCCTGCCAATACAGGAGACGCAGGAAACCCTGGTTCAGTCCCTGGGTTGGGCAGATCTCCTGGAGGAAGGCATGGCAACCCACTCCAGTATTCTTGCCTGGAGAATCCCACGGACAGAGGAGCCTGGCGGGCTACAGTAATTGGAGAAGCAAGGAGTCAGACACAATTCAGCAACTGAGGGTATGCTGAAAGGGCCCTAGGGGCAAATGCATCCCAAAAAAGCCTGGTTTATTACCTTAATTGAGTTGTAGATTATATCATCATAAAATCTGGTATAAAGGGCAGAAGCATTTGAGAAGGGATCTGTTATGAGAAAGACTGAAAGATAGGAGTTCATGATTCAACAGGGGATTTGGGAGCTGAAGCAGTTTGGAACAACTACAGGTCCAAGGCGTGACACTGGAATGCATAACCAAGTTATTGTAAAGTTTAAGGATTTTGCGGCAGCGTAATTAAAGAAAATAGACTGATAATCAGCAAGGAGATATTCATGTCATCATTATGACGACAGACTAGAGATAAAACCTGAACAAGAAGCTTCTGAAGAACTTGAAGAAAATGGAAAACAATTATGAAGTTCTTTAGATGACTCATGAGGCAGGCAAGAGTTGAACAAAATCAGATTTCATAACCATCTCTTGAACAACAAGGTCTCTTTAATTTATTATAATCTTCAGGTAAAAAATTAAATTAAGTTTCTATCTCATGGAAATATTTTATTCCCTTTACATCCACATGGCTCTCCTTCCTCTGACAGAGACCTGTCTCTCAAGGGCTCTTAATGTCACTTGTCACCTAGCAGTCTGTGTTACTGTGTTGGCTGAAAGTCATGTTCAATTTTCACAACCTCTTTATTAATAATCAGAGTGTATCACAAGAGACAAATCTTCATACCATATACCTTTTTTTTTAAAAAGCTAATAGCTTTTGCATCCATTGCAAAAGCAAGTCATTTAGGAGAGAAAAAGCTATCTGATTGTTTCAACCAATTTAAATTAAATTGAAATGCCTTTATAAGAAACTCTGGCTGAAGGTGCTATGAAAAATTACTAGGCTTCAACATTAAGGATGGGGTTTCTTTGAAGAAATACCAACTTACCCTCTGGTTTTCATTTATCAGTTAAATTTCTAAGTTCTTTTTATGCCTTTTAAATCTATGAGCCCATGATTTATAGTTCTACATTTCTTTATTTTGTTAAAATAATTTTACACTGAGAAATATCAACAATTAAACCTATAACTGCAATACAATCAGTTTTATGAGAAATATATGTTTTGCAATATATAATATTCAAAGGGGTAGAAGTTATAAAATATGTTTATATAGTAGATACCTACTTAAATAAGAATACAAAAATTTCCTTAGTTTTCTGTCAAATACTAACACTGTATTTTCTTCAATCTGATAATTATACATTTTTTATGTGTTTTGAAAAGCAAGATTCACAATAATTTTATCTGAGGAAGGGAGTGAGGACTACTTTTGTCTTCTGTTTTTTTTCATTTAAAATATTAAAATAATGAATAATTTATTTGACCAGATTAATTGTCATTTGGAATAACTCAAAGTGTTAGAGCATAAATTTAGTGAAGATTATAATAATAATACTATTAATGTCTACAACAATAGCTATACTGACTGACTGAACTATATGTCAGGAATTATGCCAAGTATTTCACATGCAAAAGTCTAACTTAGTACTCTCAACAATCCTTCTTCTAGATATTACCCCAGGGTGTTGCTAAGAAAACTGAGGCTGCTAGAGAAGTGATATATCCAGGATTTCACATGAAAAATAGGAAACCCATATCCAAACTGAGCCGTCTTGCTCGGAGCCCTTGCTCTGAATGAGCGTTATACTATATCCTAGTAAAAGAACACTAGTGCAGTCTTGCGTTGGAGGAAAGCCATGCATTTAAGCTCCTGTTTTTATCTCCTACTAAATGTGCTCACCATGCAATTTAATTGGCAGTGTGGTTCTACGGAGACATTATTTTCCCCTATAATCCATGTTTATTGCCATGTCTATTGTCGATAAAATAATTGCAAATTTTTTATTTTATATTTTTCAAAGAATAGATTTATTCACTTTGTGAAACTATATTAAAAAAATAACTTCAATATTGACTCAATGAAATCAGATATGAGTGAAGTTTTAAATTAAAAATAGATCATGTATACATTCAGTCATTAGAAACGTTTTGAGATAATTATAACACAATTCAAAGTTCATGGAGAAAATATTGATTTTTATCTACAAGGAATTGCCTCTTTAAAATATCTTAAAAGACAAAGAAAACAAAACAAAATATCTTAAAAGTATCATAATAAACATCGTTTGTACACAGCCTAGAGTTATTTGTTATTTCCTTATTTTAAATGTTTAGACATTCGACTCTCTTCATTTCTGTGTTTTCTATTTAATGATTTTGTTTTTAAGTGGAAACAGTATTTCAGTTTGTGTAAATCTATGTACTAAGTCTTTTAAATTTAATATTAAAAGTTTTAAAAAACTGTCAGAATGCTTCCTTTTTTTCAATAGTTACGAAGGCACAGATTATAGAAAATTTCAACCTAATCAAGTCTATTACACCATTTCTAAATTAAATTAAATTTTATTTTATTTTTAGTTGTCATGAAGCCTGGCAACTAAAACTCTGGCGATAACTTTATCAATTTCATTTCAAGCTCCCATGTGTTTATTTTTTTTTTAAACTATATTAGGTTTCTATTAACATAGACTTAACAGCTTAAAATAGCACCTCTTTACTATCTTGCAGTTTCCTGGTAAGAAGCCTAACCGTGGCTTAACTAGATCCTCTACTTAAGCGAAATTGCTCAGTCATGTCCGACTCTTTGCGACCCCATGGACTGTAGCCTACCAGGCTTCTCCATCCATGGGATTTTCCAGGCAAGAATACTGGAGTGGGTTACCATTTCCTTCTCCAGGAGATCTTCCTGACCCAGGGATCGAACCCGTGTCTCCCGCATTGGAGGGAGGCACTTCAACCTCTGAGCCACCAGGAAAGCCCTGATCCTCTACTTANAAGTCATTTTGTACAGGGAATACACTTTCTTCATCTTTCTGTGATACATTTAGTGGCAGTGCCTGGCTTGTTGGATTTAGTAAATATTGTTGAATAAAGAAGTGATGACATACATAAAGAAATAAATGATGGCTCACTAGATTATTCTGCCTAAACATTATTTAATGATCCCCAGGTGGCTCAATGGCAAAGAATCTGTCTGCCAATGCATGGGACACAAGAGACATTGGCTTGATCCCTGGGTCAGGAAGATCCTGTGGAGATTCTCTACATCAGTAATCTTGTGTGGGAAATCCCATGGACAGAGATGGACTACAATCCATGGGGTCACAAAGAGTTAGACACAACTGAGATATGGAGTACATATACATAGAACATATTACATAGTACATAGTACATAGAAAAATAATATACTGGTTTGAATATAACAAGAATTGGTATTAGGAGGGAGTGGAGGATTATTCAAAATTTTGTATTAAATAATTAGCAGCTAGATTATATATACATAAAGAGTTCATTAGTAAATCAGAGTTAGAGCTACTAATTATAGAATGTCTTCACAGAAGTGAGAATTTAGTAAATTCAAGAGAAAGAAAAGACAGAGTGCATAAGACACAAAGTCATAGTCAAAGCTATGGTTTTTCCAGTAGTTATATATGGAGGTGAGAGTTGGACCATAAAGAAGGCTGAGCGCTGAAGAACTGATGCTTTTGAACTGTGGTGGAGAAGATTCTTGGGCTGCAAGGAGATCAAACTGATCAGTCCTAAAGGAAATCAACCCTGAATGTTCATGGAAGGACTCACACTGAAACTGAAGCTCCAATACTGTGGCCATCTGATGAGAAGAGCCAAATCATTAGAAAACTTGCTGATGCTAGGAAAGATTGAAGACAGGAGGAGAAGGGGTGAAGAGGATGAGATGGTTGGATGGCATCACTCATGCAATGGACATGAGTTTGAGCAAACTCCAGGAGATGATGACGGACAGGAAAACCTGGTATGTTGCAGTCCATGGGGTCATAAAAAGTCAGACACAACTGAGTGACTGAATAAGGCCAATAACATAAGACAAAAAGACTTCATTTAATTTTCCCTAAATAACAGAAACGGTTCTGGGAAGATGAGAAAATTGAATGATACTTGTTCCAACTCTCCTGCATTCTGTACTTTGTTCTAAAACTTTCATTAGGAACAATGCTAGAGTACTAGTGCCTTAAAGTTATTAATGCAAATATAGCAGGAAATTTGTGGTAGATTAATGGGCTTCCATGACTTTCCAAGTGGCACAGTGGTAAAGAATCTGCCTGCCAATACAGGAGACGCAGGAAACCCTGGTTCAGTCCCTGGGTTGGGCAGATCTCCTGGAGGAAGGCATGGCAACCCACTCCAGTATTCTTGCCTGGAGAATCCCATGGACAGAGGAGCCTGGCGGGCTACAGTAATTGGAGAAGCAAGGAGTCAGACACAATTCAGCAACTGAGGGTATGCTGAAAGGGCCCTAGGGGCAAATGCATCCCAAAAAAGCCTGGTTTATTACCTTAATTGAGTTGTAGATTATATCATCATAAAATCTGGTATAAAGGGCAGAAGCATTTGAGAAGGGATCTGTTATAAGAAAGACTGAAAGATAGGAGTTCATGATTCAACAGGGGATTTGGGAGCTGAAGCAGTTTGGAACAATGTCAGGTCCAAGGCGTGACACTGGAATGCATAACCAAGTTATTGTAAAGTTTAAGGATTTTGCGGCAGCGTAATTAAAGAAAATAGACTGATAATCAGCAAGGAGATATTCATGTCATCATTATGATGACAGACTAGAGATAAAACCTGAACAAGAAGCTTCTGAAGAACTTGAAGAAAATGGAAAACAATTATGAAGTTCTTTAGATGACTCATGAGGCAGGCAAGAGTTGAACAAAATCAGATTTCATAACCATCTCTTGAACAACAAGGTCTCTTTAATTTATTATAATCTTCAGGTAAAAAATTAAATTAAGTTTCTATCTCATGGAAATATTTTATTCCCTTTACATCCACATGGCTCTCCTTCCTCTGACAGAGACCTGTCTCTCAAGGGCTCTTAATGTCACTTGTCACCTAGCAGTCTGTGTTACTGTGTTGGCTGAAAGTCATGTTCAATTTTCACAACCTCTTTATTAATAATCAGAGTGTATCACAAGAGACAAATCTTCATACCATATACCTTTTTTTTTAAAAAGCTAATAGCTTTTGCATCCATTGCAAAAGCAAGTCATTTAGGAGAGAAAAAGCTATCTGATTGTTTCAACCAATTTAAATTAAATTGAAATGCCTTTATAAGAAACTCTGGCTGAAGGTGCTATGAAAAATTACTAGGCTTCAACATTAAGGATGGGGTTTCTTTGAAGAAATACCAACTTACCCTCTGGTTTTCATTTATCAGTTAAATTTCTAAGTTCTTTTTATGCCTTTTAAATCTATGAGCCCATGATTTATAGTTCTACATTTCTTTATTTTGTTAAAATAATTTTACACTGAGAAATATCAACAATTAAACCTATAACTGCAATACAATCAGTTTTATGAGAAATATATGTTTTGCAATATATAATATTCAAAGGGGTAGAAGTTATAAAATTATGTTTATATAGTAGATACCTACTTAAATAAGAATACAAAAATTTCCTTAGTTTTCTGTCAAATACTAACACTGTATTTTCTTCAATCTGATAATTATACATTTTTTACATGTTTTGAAAAGCAAGATTCACAATAATTTTATCTGAGGAAGGGAGTGAGGACTACTTTTGTCTTCTGTTTTTTTTCATTTAAAATATTAAAATAATGAATAATTTATTTGACCAGATTAATTGTCATTTGGAATAACTCAAAGTGTTAGAGCATAAATTTAGTGAAGATTATAATAATAATAATATTAATGTCTACAACAATAGCTATACTGACTTACTGAACTATATGTCAGGAATTATGCCAAGTATTTCACATGCATAAGTCTAACTTAGTACTCTCAACAATCCTTCTTCTAGATATTACCCCAGGGTGTTGCTAAGAAAACTGAGGCTGCTAGAGAAGTGATATATCCAGGATTTCACATGAAAAATAGGAAACCCATATCCAAACTGAGCCGTCTTGCTTGGAGCCCTTGCTCTGAATGAGCGTTATACTATATCCTAGTAAAAGAACACTAGTGCAGTCTTGTGTTGGAGGAAAGCCATGCATTTAAGCTCCTGTTTGTATCTCCTACTAAATGTGCTCACCATGCAATTTAATTGGCAGTGTGGTTCTACAGAGACATTATTTTCCCCTATAATCCATGTTTATTGCCATGTTTGTTGTCGATAAAATAATTGCAAATTTTTTATTTTATATTTTTCAAAGAATAGATTTATTCACTTTGTGAAACTATATTAAAAAAAATAACTTCAGTATTGACTCATAATGAAATCAGATATGAGTGAAGTTTTAAATTAAAAATAGATCATGTATACATTCAGTCATTAGAAACGTTTTGAGATAATTATAACACAATTCAAAGTTCATGGAGAAAATATTGATTTTTATCTACAAGGAATTGCCTCTTTAAAATATCTTAAAAGACAAAGAAAACAAAACAAAATATCTTAAAAGTATCATAATAAACATCGTTTGTACACAGCCTAGAGTTATTTGTTATTTCCTTATTTTAAATGTTTAAGACATTCGACTCTCTTCATTTCTGTGTTTTCTATTTAATGATTTTGTTTTTAAGTGGAAACAGTATTTCAGTTTGTGTAAATCTATGTACTAAGTCTTTTAAATTTAATATTAAAAGTTTTAAAAAACTGTCAGAATGCTTCCTTTTTTTCAATAGTTACGAAGGCACAGATTATAGAAAATTTCAACCTAATCAAGTCTATTACACCATTTCTAAATTAAATTAAATTTTATTTTATTTTTAGTTGTCATGAAGCCTGGCAACTAAAACTCTGGCTATAACTTTGTCAATTTCATTTCAAGCTCCCATGTGTTTATTTTTTTTAACTATATTAGGTTTCTATTAACATAGACTTAACAGCTTAAAATAGCACCTCTTTACTATCTTGCAGTTTCCTGGTAAGAAGCCTAACCGTGGCTTAACTAGATCCTCTACTTAAGCGAAATTGCTCAGTCATGTCCGACTCTTTGCGACCCCATGGACTGTAGCCTACCAGGCTTCTCCATCCATGGGATTTTCCAGGCAAGAATACGGGAGTGGGTTACCATTTCCTTCTCCAGGAGATCTTCCTGACCCAGGGATCGAACCCGTGTCTCCCGCATTGGAGGGAGGCACTTTAACCTCTGAGCCACCAGGAAAGCCCTGATCCTCTACTTAGTGTCTCATAAAGTTGCAGTCAAAGTGTCAGCCAGGCTCTGTTCCCATCTGGAGGCTCTCCTAGAGAAGCAAAGACTTTGAAGCTCATTCAGGCCGCTGGCAGACCTCACTGACTTAACAGATGGATGCCAGAGAAGCCTGGCTTCTTGCGGGCTGGAATCCAGGGTCCTGTTTCTGCAATTAGAGGCTGCAAGCAGTTGCTTGTCAAGGAAACGCACTTTATCCATCAGCAGGGAGAGCCTCTAAGCAATTTGGCCAACAAGATAAGAGTCTCATCTAATGTAACCTAGTCACAGTAGTCAAACTCCATATTCTTGGCTGTATTCTGTCGGTTAGAAGCGAGTCCTTCCTCACTAAGGGTATAAATACTGGGAGGCAGAGATTATAGGTGGCTGACTTAAGGTCTCCTGTCCATTGTACTAACCCCATAAATAAATGGACCTTCCACAGGTATCTTTAAGTATGTGCTTAGTTGTGTATGACTCTGTGACCACAGCAACTGTGTTCAACTGCATTTTATTTAAGATTATCTATCATAGACATAACAATAAAGTAATATACATTTGTTACTTGACATGTAAAATAATGGAATTCTAAAACTTTAAAAATACACTTATTTATAGTTTAGAAACAAATCCCTGGAGGTGACCATTTATATATAAATATGTCAATGACCGAGTGATTGACTATATTAATTTAAAAATAAACTAAGCAATTAATTTTAAAAGTATATGTGTGTTATTATACCATTTCTAAGTTAAATTAAATTTTATTTTAAATAAAATAAAATTACACTTGCAAATTAACACAGACAATTTGTGGATGTTCATAATTCTTAAAACAGCTACTACAAAAATTTCTTATTTGAGTTCTCTTATTATAATCTTTTCAATTGGTTTACTTATTAAATTTGAGGCTAAGTGGGGAAAAGCTGAAGATTTTGGTCTAAAATATTCATCTGAAATATACTCAAGAAGGAAGGGAAAAAGCTTAAGGAGTAAAATTTTTTGTACTTAAATGTAAGGAAACACTTCCTGAAGATCTGTCATGATGAAAAGATAAAAGAGCTGAAGGCCTTGCTATATTGCTCTCTGAGCTAAGGATTAGGGGATTATGGTAATTTGGGGCAGGAGTAGAGGGAGAACAAAAACAGCACCAGAGAAATGTGCTTAGAGGAAAAGGCATGATATAAAACCATGTTCCTCTTATAGAAGAGGAACTTTTTCTCACTAAACTTCTTAAAGTTTTATAATCTTGAAATGTTTTAGAATCTCAAACTTTCATCAAGACATCTGAAAGTCTTCCAGTTAGCAAAATCAAACAAAACTACTCCTGAACAATGCCTTTGAAACAGATTTTCTAACAGTCATTGTAGCTAATTGAAAGCTATTTTTTACTAACATTGTATAACAGTCACTGACTTTTAAATGACTATTTTCATCTTAATGTCTCTTACAGAAAATTTCAACTCTACTTTTTGTGATTTATTCTAAAAAGTGGTAATACTTTGCATGCATGGTAGTTCTTTGAATAATTCATGTTTAACATACGCTAAATTGATAATGAAGTAAGAGACAAGGGATCTTCCCAACCCGGGGATCAAACCTG